>JAULJZ010193741.1:0-20603 GCA_032270985.1 Heliamphora pulchella | reverse complement strand
TTCTTTGGCTCTAAGTCCCTTGACCGTAAACGGCCTCTTGGTCGTCTTACCTTCTAAACAGGATTCGCAGACTGGAAGTGCCTCCACTTTCAATGAACCTGAAGGTCCATTTTCAACCAGTCTTTCTTTCCTTTTTGGATTAACATGACCCAAACAATGATGCCAAAGTAGCGTTTGGTTCAAGGAGAACTTTCCTTTTAAGTGGTAAAATATGTAAATTATTCACCTCATTATTTTTATCAGTAAAAATAACAGGGTGTAAAATATAAAGAGTATTTTTCAATGTACCACGATAGATAAATTGTTTTCTATCCATAATACTACATGAATACTTTTTAAAAGAAACACAATACCCATCATTCCCCAAACAGGAAATCGAAAGTAAGTTCTACCTGATTTGGGGTACATATAAAATGTTTTTCAAAATTAAATATTTATTTCTACTAAAATAAAGAACTACTTCTCCCGCTGCAACAGCAGACACCTGGGAGTTATTCTCCATCTGAAGGTAGACCTCGCCCTCTCTAAGCTGCCTAATTACCTGGAACCCCTGCAAAGAATTGCAGACATGATTAGTGGCTCCCGTATCTACACACCAGATTTCTGTAGATACAACCGCTAAACATGATTTAACTACTATAGAAAAAGTAATACCTGCAGCTTGCTTGTTCTTCTGGTCAGAATAGTCCATCTTCTAGTGTCCTGGCTTCTGACAAAAATAGCACGTGCCCTTAGGCGCCTTTACCTTCGTCGTGGTAAGTGATTGCTTAGTCTTGCCAAACTTTCTTGCACTTTTCTGTTGCTGCCCTTTCGTATTCTTCTTGGCACCGCTTGGCCTAGAAGTAGATGCCTTCTCAGTAACAAATGCATGGGTTGGCTTACGGATAAGATCTTCCGCTACCTGTAGTTCTTTCAACAAATCTGCTAGTGAAAAATTCAATTTGTTCACAGTGTAGTTTAGTCGAAATTGTTGAAACAAATCAGGCAGTGACTGGAGCACGATATTGATTTGGGATTTCGCATCGATTTCTGCTCCAATAACCTCCAACTCGTTAAGAAGACCGATCATTTTCATTTGGTCTGACCTTCTTGTCGAGGCCACTGAAGGTGTAGGTGTGGACGACTGCGGCTGATACGACCCGACAAAATGAGAACTAGGTCCAAACGACCTTCGACGCTTGTTCCTGCGCCCCTGGAGCTGTGTATCCCCACTGCCCTGCTGGTTCTTACCCTCTCTAACCCTGTGGCTGTCTGCCAACTGTGGCATTGGGATTTAGGAGTTTTCTAAAAAAAGTGTTTCAAAAATAAGGGAATTCAAAGATGTTTGCAAAAATATTTTAACACCTTGAAAGCCAAATTTTGAAAATTCCTTTTTTATTGAAAATAGAGTCGCCACTTTGTTTTTGAGAAAAACTAAGAAAAAAAAAAGGCTACTGATCTTAAAAACGTTAACTAGAGAAAGAGAGTTCGGGGGCTAAGGTACGAATCGGGGAAGGTGTTAGGCACCCCATTCGCCCAACCATAAGGTTGGCCTCTACTAATTACCATTGGTTTTTTAATAGCATTTCTCAAATGCATGCAAATAAAAAAAATAGTAACAAAGAGAGAACACCCAAAATTAAATATGAAAAATACATAACATATGTACATAGCATTCCGAATAAGAAAAGAAGATCCTAAATTATATGGCATGCAATTTCTAACTAAATGATACATGGAACACACCCACATGTAATATTCACAAGTCCTATTCTAAACATGCTTTTAAGTGAAGAGACTAAAACATGCATTAACATTAACATGATAAATAAAGAAAAAGAAACAAGAAATGTAAAATGAGAAATGCATAAAAGAGAAAATTCATTATTAAAAGAAAACTTACTAAACAAAGAAATTTAGAATAGAAGGATTTGTAAAAAGAATTTAAAGATTTAAAAGAAAAGAAAAATTTTACAAAAGAAAAGTTATGCTAAGACAAATAGGTTAGAAAATGTTATTAATCTATTGAAAAAGAAAACTTAACTATTTATACTTTGTACCTTAAAAGAAGCAAAAGAAAATAAAAATAAAAGGAAAAAAAAGAGAGAAAATTTGCTATAATAAGAAAAAATTTATATTAATATTTAAAGATGAGGATTAACTTAAGAGTTTTTTTGTAAATTTTTTTTAGGTTCAAGAAAAGAAAAGAATAATAAGGTAAGCATTATAAAGAGAAAAGAAAAAATAAGAAAAAATAAAGACTAATAAAGGAATATTAAGCTAATATTTAAAAGAAAGAAAGGAAAAAAAAATTAGGTGCTTGAAAATTAAACTAATACTAACAAATGAAATTAAGGTATATAAAAGAAAAAGAAAGCTATGGAAAAGAAATCAAACAAATATTAGAAAAGTAAAAGGAACCAAAATATAATTAATTATCAAATATGAATATGGTATTGGCAACTACATCCATATGTATGTAAGTGCATTATTATAACAATTAACAATATCGATTAGTTGTAATTATCAAAATATATTAGCACTACTTTAACGAGTCAATGAAAGAAAGAAAGATAATGTGCTTAATGTGGATGTGTGAACAAAGTAATTAATTAAGAAGATTAAACAAAATAAAGCAATTTAAACAATAAACAAAGGCGATTACGTAAACAAAAGAAATGCACAAATTGAATTGGAGTTTAGAAAGATCGAGGATCCAAACGAGGTACCTAGATTGGCGGGGAATTCTCAAGTCGGGAATGTGTTTCAATGGTCCATTCCTTAAGTAGTGATCCAAGCAAGACGTCGGTCGGAGGTTCGGCAGGATTTCGGCATCAGAGCTCGGGATTGCTCGATATTTTGGCAGAGTCTCTCTCACTCAAAATTCATATTGAAAACATACGCTGAGGTACGGTATTTATAGAATTATTCAACCAATGAGATGTTGCCACGTTTTGGGACACTTCAGGCCATTTGGAGTTAGCAGTCGCCACAATGCAAGTTGGCGGTCGCCAAGTTTTTGGAAGGTTTCCCAAAATTCTATGATGGTCGCCAAAATGGAAGTTGGCGGTCGCCATGATGAAAGGTGGTGGTCGCCACTTTTGGCTAGAGTTTCTACAAAGTTCTATGGCGGGCGCCATGAAGAGAGTTGGCGGTCGCCTTACTTGGGCAGCATGTTTTGATGGTTCGTCAAAATTTCATTGGTTTGAAGGTTTCGAGTTCAAATACCGAGCTTGGATTACTTTTCAAGGTTCGTACGGAGGCACTAATTCGCCTGTTTTCATCATCGGATTCGCCTAAAATTAGGGGGGATCAAATTGGGGTGTCTACAGTTGCACCTCTTTGATATAACTTGCGTAGCAACTCGCGGAGCATGTTATATCAAAGACTTAGAGACAACAACCATTTGATCGAGCCGTCAATCTTAGGCCACAAACACACAAGCATGCATATGATGTTGGTCGTACTCGAATTTTAATCGAGCTTCCTACGTATCCCCTCTCGCTAGGGATTAGACCAGAACGTAGTTCATGGGGCAAAATGCAAGGATGCAAGATTAGAAATATGATGTATGACAAATATAGTGTAATGCAGATATAACGCAAGTTGGTTTAAGGCATGATGAGGACCGACGAGTTAGTTTATGGTCATGAGAAGGACCGACGAATCAGTTTAGGGTCATGAAGAGGACCAACGAGGAGGACCGACGAGTTAGTTTAGGGTCATGAGGAGGACCGACGAGTCAGTTTAAGGTCATGAGGAGGACTGAGGAGTCAAACATCAAACTAATAGGTCAGGTCAAAACCTAAGAATACAGGAATTGGAATTAGGTTTATCGGAAGCGAGATTGAAATAATCAGAAGCCAGGCCTCAGCTAAATATTTTGATTTATCAGGAAAAAAGATTGCGAATTAATAGGCCGAGCTAAGACCTTAAAAATTCGGAACGAGGTGCATAATGATAGAGAAAAAAAAATAATTAAAAGCCAAATTACGGCTTAAAATTAGATTTATCGGAAAGAAAACGCCTAAAAAAATAAAAATAAATAAAAAAGTTTCAAAACTCACCAAGTTATTTTTCGAATTATTTCAAAACACACAAGATTTTTTTTTAATTTAAATTTTTGGAGAATATGCTCACTAAAAATTTTAATGAAAAACACTAAAAGATTTTACGTTTTCTAAAAAAATTATTATTTTAAATAGAATGCATGCAAATAACAAGATAAGTAAAAGTATGTATTAAAATCCCAAAAAGCCCATTCCAAAACCCCAAATCGTCATAATGGCAGTCTGACACGACGTGACTTTTGGACACTTGGTGGTCGCCAAGCCCAAACCCTTCTGACATGGTGGCCGCTGGGTAAGAACCCTTCTAACCTGGCGGTCACCGTGTGGCGTTTCAGGAAACTGGCGGTCGCTTGCTTTGGAGTTGGTGACAGCCAACTCCAGGCGCGCATAAGGCCCTTTGAGGCACGCGGATCAGGTTCATTCGCTCCTTCCTCACTTTCTCTCTAAACTCCGGTGCTTTCAAGCTTCTCTCTCGTCTCTCTTTCGTCTCTCCCTTAGCTTCCAAGCCTCCTCTCGCTTTCTTTTCGCTTCTCTCTGGTTCACACGATGTTCACACTCTTGTTCGTGATTCCACTCCTCTTCATAGTGGGCAAAGGCTATCAGGATGACGATTTGGGGGCACGACAGGGCGCCTCTGCTACTGAGGGCTCTTCTATAGGTGTCCCTCCTACCAGTGGGGGCACTTCCACGTAGCCCACGGCTGCGATGGATGCCCTCGTGCTCGAGGCAGAGCTTGCTTCCTGCCGTGTTGCTAAGGAGGCACGAGCCGCTGCTGATGCTCAGGCGGCTGCTGATGCTGTTACAGAGGCTGCGATTGCTGACTTTTTGGATCCCGATGCTGGAGAGAGTCATCCGGCCCCCTTCGACCCGTACACCTACGCTCCATTGCCTCACCGCGTGGTTCCACGTGGAATGAGACGCTACGAGCCTCCTGATGATGCAGTTGCTGCCGACGTTCTTCTGTGAGAGCCCGACCACCACATGTCTCGTCGTCACCCATCGGTAAGTACCTTATCCCTACTATTTCAAAACCAGAGCATGGAATATCTCAAACGTAGACGCATGCTTAGGATCCCCCCATATGATAATGTAATGATAATATTGATGATTTATTTTGATGTGTTGAATGATTTTGATGATGTGGATGGTGATTGGGATTTGAAACTTAGCTCAGGTACCTATGCGATGGAGATTAAAAATAGTAGGGACACTAGGATTCCAAGTAAATAGCAAAAAGGGACAATTATTATTTATTTTTAAATATGAAAATTTTGTTTTTTTTTTTGGGGCATGAAAATTAAAGGGGTTATTTTTATCAAAATCATTGAAGTTTAAGGGATATTTCAAAAACCTTTAGGAAAATTTTCTAAAATCCTAGAAAATTTAGGAAAATATTTTGAGAATCAAGAGAAATTCTGGGAGATTTTAAGAAAAATCATAGAAAACTAAGGAAAATTTTTTGAAAGTCCTAGGGAATTTGGAAAACTTTTTAGAAAATCTTGAAAATTTTTTAAAATCCCTGAAAAAAACAATTAAAGAAGAACTTTAAGAAGATATTTAGAAAAATCTAAGAATTTTGAGGAAAATTTTAAGAAAATATTAGAAAATTCTAAAAATTTTGTGAAAAATCTTAAAAAATCCTAAGAATTTTGAAATTTTTTTTGAGAAAATCCTAGAAATTTTGGTAAAAAACTTAGAAAATTGTAAAAATTTTGAAAAAATTTTTGAGAAAATTGTTTGAAAAAGAAAATTTTTAGAAAATTGTTAGAAAATCTTAGGAATTTTGGTAAAAATCTTAGAAAATCCTAAAAATTTTGAAGAAAATTTTGAGAAAATGCTTAGAAAATTTTTAAAAAAAATGTTAGAAAATTGTAAGAAATTCCTAAAATTTTTAGAAAAATCTTAAGAAAATACTAGAAAATCTCAGAGATTTTAGGAAGATTTTTCTATATTTTATTATATTTTTTATTATTATTACTTTTTTTGGAAAATTTTTTAAAGAATCCTAGAAAATTGATCCGAAAAAGTTAGGGTAAAAAGGACAAAGCACAAAATTATTATTATTTTTTTTTTTGGGAAGAACATTAGCATAGAATGATAGAGATTTGTCTGGTGCACCAGTGCTTAGGGTTACTAGAATGTGCAGAAATCACGAATCTAGGGTTAAGGTGCCTGATTTTCTAAGGCTTCAAAGGACTGAAGGAACCTAGGTTTTGTTCTCAGTTGTTTCCCTGCACTTTGCTTGTTCGATCTGTTATTTATGTATTCTCTATCTGTCTTCTCTTTACAGGCTGGTCACTAAGTCCGAGGCTTCGGAGGTTCTACCTTCGGAGAGGTGTTGGAGTGGTATGATGCCCTCCCCGCTCGTAGCCGGGCTTATATCGACGCCTCCGGCTTTGCGCGATTCATACCCTTATTAGGTAGGACGAGCAACGACCAGGTATGGTTGACGGCTCTGGCCAAGCGGTGGTGGAATACCACCAACACCTTTCATTTCACTACTTTCGAGGCCGCCCTGACGCAACTGGATTTCGCCCTTATTACCGGCATCCGGGTTGGAGGAGCTCCCATCCCGTTTGATCCGACCATTACCGATTCTACCGATGCATTAATGCACTTTCTCGTTCCCATTCCAACACAGATGGACAGAGACCGGGTCTGATACACCTCATTTCTTGACCGTTTCAGATGCTTCTAGTGGATCGAGCCCCGCCACTACGAGTGGATTGCCTGGGGATTCTTGATGTATATGTTTGGTACCTCCTTGTTTTCGAACAAGGAGAATACCATACATTTGCACTACCTGGACGCCTTGGTTCGTCTCGACCAGGTGGCATCTCTTGACTAGGGAGGAGTTGCTCTCGCCACCTTATACAGCTTCATGAGAACTCTCACTCGGTTCTCCCAGGAGCTCAGCATCGGGGGATACTGGAGGGTCTGGGAGGTATGAATTAGTTTCTTCAATCTTTCATTCATTTCTGTTATCTGTTATCCACTATCTTCTTACTGAGATCTTTTCTTTGCAGGTGTGGACTTATTAGTTCCTCGGGCTTCATGTCCCGGCGAACTTTGCGGCAAACCCTTTGGTCATTCCCCGAGCAGCCCGGTGGTCCTGAGGGCTGAAGGGGAAGAAGGCCGGAGGGAAGGACCTTGACCGATTTCGGGTGTCTTTGGACCGGCTGACCCCTGACCAGGTATCTTTATTTACTATTCAATACACTGCTTTCTTTATTATACTACTTACTGCGCTGTTCACTGTGCTGCACCACACGCTTCTTCATTCCGTTCACTGTACTGCACCGCACTACACTGGGCACTATACACTGTTCATCATACTGTATATCTTACTGTTCCTTTGCATTGTACTGTACTTTGAATTGTCGTAGGTCCACTGGGATGTCTGGAGGGGTGTAGAGGATAGGGCCGGTGCGGATCTGATGCGCAGATTGCTGCGAGGCATATCTTGTTGGATGGCCCATTTGGGCGGGAGTACTATCTGGGAGAGCGAGTGGTTCGCCAGTGGTTCCTCCGGCCTGTATGCACCGGACTGACGATCTAAGCCAGGTCGACCTTTTGCTGGAGACAATGGGGACCCCGGCTATGGAGCTACTCATAGCGGAGGGAGATTATACAGCCTGGTCCCGGGCTCATCTGATGAGACCACTAAGACCTTGCCTGCCTGGTGGCTAGAGGAGGCGAGCACCAGAGGATGAGGGAGCTGGTGTTAGTGCAGCTGCCGGTGTCAGAGCGGGAGCTGGTACTGCTGGAGCTGCTGGTGGAGATGTCGCTGCTGCTAGAGGTGCAGGGGGGATGAGGGGTCCAGAGATCCTGTGGGATATCCAGACCGTGGTATATGGCATTCCATTCCCTTTGCCGGTTCCTGTTCCACCGTCATCGGAGTTCACGGCAGACATCGGCCAGGTTTGTCTTTTACTTTTCCCTCAGGTACTTATTATTTTATTTGCTCATTTCACTTGAACTACTCTCTTCTTTGTGGATCGATCAGGCTTGGCTAGACCGTACCATGCTAATGGTTACTGGCTTGAGAGCTCTGGTCTGGCAGATGGATGCCTCGATGCGAGGAGCCGGTGTTGCTTTCACACCTGTGGCTATTGTAAGTAGTTTGCATATCCTTTTTGGTTTCTTTTGCACACTTTATTATTATTCTGTTATGAGTTGTACTCCTCTTCCTGGCAGCCTCCAGTTCCAGCTACAGTCATTGTACCGCTGCAGGCTCTAGTTAGGCCTCCTGCTCTGACCCCAGCTCCCGCTCGAGGCCATGTATCTCTGGTATCTTCTCGGGCTTGTTCCAAAGGGTCGATCGCATTTGCTCGGAGCTGATCCAGTGTTGTTTCTTCCTCTGGCAGTGACGACGGCGAAGACTTCGACAGACTCTTTGAGGACGACAGCTCGTAGGAGGCCGGCCCTTCCCGTCGAGTCCGCTCGAGGTATTTATACGAGAGAGAGAGAGCTCCCACTCCCCTCCTTTTTTTTGTTATTTCTGCTCCGATACATTCACTCTTTATAGGTCCTTGGTTTAACATATTTTTATTTATCTGCTTCGTGGGCCTGTATGCCCCAGTTTGACATATTGACATACACTTACTTGATACACGGGCCCGTGTGCCCTAGTTTACTGTTTTATTGGGCCTGGGTGCCCCAGTTATACTTTGATACATTCTACTTCTTTTTGATGCATTTTGGGGCCTTCGTGCCAATTATTGCCCTATATTCATCTGCTTGTATGGTTCTCTTTTACTTTACTGCTCAAACTGTCATGGGTGCATAGTTCAGATGCCACAACTAATACAGATCACACAAACTACAAATTGTCCCATACTCGCCATGTTTGAACATGGCGGTCGCCATTTTCCCAAAATATGTACTTGGCGGTCGCCCATTTCAACATGGCAGTCGCCTGGTCAAATAAATGATGTCACTGTACTATGCTTTTTAGAGTTGGCGGTCGCCAGTTTCAAGACGGCGATCGTCACTTTGAATGGGCCTTCTGCCGAAATTTCAATTTTCTTCCTTTTTCAACCTTATAAGTATATCCCTAGAGGCCCCATTTGCTGTTACTCCGACTCAGATGGCTTCTCCTCTTTCTCTATGGATTGACGCATTTTCCCACATTGAACGTTTGAACTTCTCCCCATTTGGCTTGAATGCCCTTTTCTCACTGACGGCCGTGGAGATTAACAGTCCCTTATTATCGGCTGCTACTCAATTGTGGGATCCGCAGTCTCATGTCTTTCGGTTTGGTCTTGCAGAACTCTGTCCTACTGTAGAGGAATTAGCTGCCATGTTGGACCTGACTCTGCGAAATTCTGTTATCATCCCCACCCTTTTTCTCTTGGCTTAGCAGCAGGTGATGCAACTCTGCGGTCTGTGTAAGATGGAGGCTTCTCGTTTGACCTCGGGTGACTGTCTTGACATTCCCTGGATTATTGAGAGGGTTCATCCTACTGGTGACCTTGGTGACCTTGGTTTTCAGCTATGGCGATGTTACGCACTTTTCTTCTACCTTCTAGCCCAGTATCTTCTTGCCCCTTCTGACGGGCGAGTTAGTAGTGCCTTGATTGACATTACTGGCCAAAAGTGGATGGGGAAGGACTTTACGCCCTTTTTTTGGCAGAGACATTGCTGGGCTTGGACGCTGTTCATCGTGGCGAAACCACCACCTTGCTGGCAGCCCTTTACTTCTTCAGGTGAGCTTAACATCTTCCTTTGTCATACTACAAAGCCTTTTTCTTACTATTTTAACTCTTGCTATAGATCTAGCTAATAGAGAAGGTAAATCTTGTATAGAAGCCTTCCACTGATAGGCACAATGCCGCTGCTTTCCTTTACCGCCCCCGTTATCAGATATGCGACACTGAGGCATCTTGACGACAGTATCTTTCTACTCTAACTGGCCCAGACATTACGTAGCAGTGTTTTTGGTGGTAGATTCCCTCTATGACTCTGACCACTATGGACCACCCTGGCGTTCTGCTGATTGGTCTGTGTCAGACTACTTTTTACTATTCTCATAGGATCATGCGGCAGTTCGGGTGAAGTCAGATCATATCTCCCAGCATTCGAGGTCGTCTGTTTTCTTCTGCGCTGCGAGCTCCTTTACTAGCACAGTATCGGGATGCCTTGCCTTCTCATTGGCATATGGAGATACAGGTGCAGCAATGCCCTGAGCTTTCTGCTGAATACAAGACATGGTTGACACAAGATAGGAAAAAGAAAGATAGAGAAGAGGGGAAACAAGCGGCGAAAAGGAGGAGGATTTGAGAACCTCTGCTTTGTTTTGAAAATTCCACAGCTTTCCTTTTTTGTTTGTTTTGTAGAGTTTGGGACTTGCATGCCCTTCTTTTATTCAAAACTTTGTAACTCTGATCAAAGTAATGACAAACTCCCACTTGATGTTTAAGATGGTTTAAATTTATTCAAAGTTTTAATAACTTTATTATCAGAATTCAAAAATTAATTTGCATTGGTCTTACTTGGAATCAAAGATGGTTAACAATGAAAAGTGCGGCCAGGCATCTTAAAAGAAGCTGCCTACGTATCTCAAAAAGATAGAATTAGGCCATAACGTAGTTCAAGCTCGGTTTGCACTCGGGTATTGACGCTCTCCTCTTGCGGGTTGGTCTAACTTTTGCCTGAGTTTTCTTTTTGATTTTCAACTCAGTGAGCTTTTATTTTCTCCTTATTTTTACTTCAAGGATAGTTTTTTTTGAGTAGATCGAGGTTAAATAGAGTGGAGAACGCATTGCCATCCAAGTCCATAATAACGACTGCACCACCGGTCATGATGGTTTTAATAAAAAACGGTCCGGACTAATTTGGCTTGAACTTGCCTCTTGGGTAAAAAATAGGAGCTCTGATTTCTTTGAGAACCAAATCTCCTTCTCTAAGGTCCCGAGTCTTGACCATCTTATTGAATGCTCGAGCTATCTTTTTTTGGTAACCTTGTATGTGAAATAGAGCCTGTAGTCTTCTTTCATCGAACAAGAGCAGCGCTTCCATTCGGTTCCTCTGCCATTCTGCTTTTGAGATATTGGCCTCGGCCATTACTTTTAGTGAAGGGATTTCCACCTCAATGGGGAGCACGACTTCCATCCCGTATACTAGAGAGTATGGCGTAACTCCTGTTGAAGCTCTGATTGACATTCTATATCTCCAAAGGGCAAATGGTAAATGTTCTAGCCAATCCTTATGTGAGTTAATCGTCTTTTGCAGAATTTTCTTGATATTCTTACTTTTTACTTCGATTGCCCCGTTGGTCTGCGGCTGATATGGTGAGGACCTGTGAGCCACTATTCGGTATTCCTCAAAAAGATCCAAGACGTCCCTTTAGAAATGTGGGCCATTATCCGAGATGACCTCATGGGGAATTCCGTATCGGCAAATGATATTTTGCTTGATGAACTTAGCAACAAGGGCAGCTTTCAATACCGAGTAGGAGGTTGCTTCCACCCACTTGGTGAAATAGTCGATGGCCACTAAAATAAACTCATGTCCATTGGATGCCTTTGGGGTTACCCTGCCAATCATGTCAATGCCCCATACTAAGAATGGCCATGGTGACGTCAGGTTGTACAGCTGAGACGGGGGAATGTGCATAAGATTTGAGTGAATCTGGCACTTATGGCACCTCCGTACGAACTATATACAATCTTTTTCCATCGTCATCCAAAAATACCCTTGTCATAGGATCTTATTGGCTAAAATGCTACCACTCATGTGTGGCCCACAGACTCCGGCGTGTATCACTCTTATAAGCTCTTGGCACTCTTTAGTGTTTACACATAGCTTGTTGACCCCAGAATGTCCTCTTTTGTACAGTTTACCACCACAAATGAAAAACTACGCAGATAGTCATCGTATTGCCCTTTTGTCCTTTTTACTAGTAAACTTGGGATATTCTCTTTTTTCTGCGAAGTTCTGAATGTCAAATTACCATGGAAGGCCGTCAGTGCTTTCTTCAATGGCGGTTGTTATTTCAAAAGCCAGCTTCCACTTTTGGTCAATTATCAAGGGCGTCATTTGAGGTTCGGGCGGTATGTCAATCATGGATGCTAGGGTGGCCAGTGCATTGGCAAACTTGTTCTGCAGTCTTGGTACATGAGTGAAGATCACCAATTCAAAGCATGGTATCAGCTTCTCTAGCTCCAGATAGTAGAGAATTAATTTTACATTCCTAACCTTCCATTCTCCTCTAGCTTGTGAAACCACTAGTGTTGAGTCTCCGATGACTTCCAAATTTTTTGCCTCTAGTTCTAAGGCTGCCTCCAATCCAGCTAAACATGCTTTATACTCAGCCGGATTGTTGGTGACCTCAAAATTGAGTTTTAATGATAAGGGGACATGCGACTTGTCGAGAGTAACAAGGAGGACTCCTATTCCGTAGCCATATGGATTGGATGCGCCATCCAAATATAGAGTCCATGTGAGACCCTGACCCGTTCTTTTTTTAAATATGATTAAGTGTTGATGGAGTAAGACTTAAAACTTGAGCTAAGTAATATTTTGAGCTTGGATATGCATGAAAAATATGTTAGAGGAAGAATATGGGGCTCTAATGGATGTTCAAACAAAAATATGTGAAAAATTTGTGAAAGAAAGTGACATACCTTCACTAAATTGGTCATAACATTTTGTACAAAATGAATCCTGGTATGGGGTTTGAACCATTAGAAAGTAGACTTCCGGGGCATCAATTTGAGCACAAGAATGACCCTATTTGGAGTTCGGAAGAAGGAGATATGCTTGTTCAAAGTTGGACCAATAGTGTTGTCGCGAAAGACCAATCGATCGGTCCCACGACGGATCGATCGGTCTGTGACGGATAGAGGCTATAAATCTCAATTTTTGGGTTTGTTTTGGCATTTCTCTCCTTTCTCCTCTATCTCTAAAGCTTAGGAGTGAGCTAGGGTTTAGTGTTGTGAGATTCTTAAGGGTTTCAACGTTCATTGGGGGTGAAGATCTTACCGTTTCCTTGCACGAGCGGCCATTGGGGAGCGTGAAAATGCATTAGAAGCTCCCTTGAAGCTACACGGGTTGGGCTTTTATGAGCTGGAGCTTATGCGGGGCTTGATTCTTGGTGGTGGAACTTCTTTGAGGTAGGATCTTCACTAATCCATGTGGTTTACTACGCTTTGTATTGAATTTTTGAAACTAAGAAAACCCTAATGGTGGTTGATATGTCATATAATAAAGTATGAATCGGTGGGGTTTTTATACGAGTATCATTGGTTATTTGATGAATATGAGTTGTTGATAAAAAGCTATGAGGTTGATAAAAATGAGAAGAGGTTTTGAAGGTTTTTGTGAGTTGGTTAAGTAAATTTGGTACTTGAATTAAAAGGTTGAGAAGTAAAGATATGAATTTTCTTGTAAATTTGATGCTGAGTTGAAATGTTGAATGTGATGAAGTTTTGAAATAAGAATAAACTATGTTGAGAACTTTGGGGTTTTAAGAAATGGTTAACCATATTTTTAAGAAAATATTCTGCAAAGGGTTTTTTATTATTTTTTCTCCTCATAAACTTTTACTCCCCGAGAGACGTTTTGGAACGGTTTTTCTTTTAAAGGTTGTTTCTTGTCTAAAATGTTTTTTAAAAGAGTTGGTTAGTATTAAAAATCAAGTTTTTGACTTGAAAAAGGCCTGGAGCAGGACGGATCAATAGATCGATCGATCGGTCTATCGAGCGGTCTTTTAGTGCTCTCGGTACTCTTGTTCAGGCAAGAGACCGATCAATTGGTCTCCCCACCGATCGATCGGTCTGGTTATTTTCCAAAATTGTTGATGTTTTGCTTAAAAATTTGATTCTTGGGAACTTTAAACCTAGCTTTTGGATTACTCTATTACATTAGTTAAACCCTCGGTTGTGTATTTAAAAAGGTTTTGAGCTCATAAATTGTTTCGTTTTGAATCGTGTTGATTTAAATAAGTTTGAATGGATATTGGTTTACAAAAAAAATGGGTCTTGAGGAATGTAGTTTAGTATGATTATTTCTTAAAATCCCTAGTTTTGGAAGAAAGCTTGGATTTCTAATGTAGTTATACATGCATAGGATGGGTGCATCATTTTCTTAAAAACGATATGATTTCTATTGGATAAGTTTTGTGTTGGTACTCTATGAAATGGGTAAATAAGATGTGATATATGAGACATAATATATTGGGGTTATGATGCAGATGACATGAAAAGAATTTTGTATGATCAAATGAAATTTGATGAGAAAAATGAAAAAGGAAATTTGATATGTGTATCAAATAATAAAGTGTGAAAATTATTGGGAGAAGAACCAGTTGTGGGTTGGACTCCCGGGTTTGCGAAATTAAATGTTATAAACGAATAATGAACCGTATGGATGGATGTGATTTAAGTTGGCCTGGTGGGTCCGCGGTGGAAGACTGAAAACTTGTGCAAGATGGGGACCACGTGCCCCCGGGTTAGCCCACGAAACGTGGTATTGTGTCGTGGTGAGTTATAGAGCTATCTATTATCCAATGGTTTCCAGTAGCCTATTAGGGGAATAGGGAGTGGTTTCTATAAGCTGTGCCCAATACCGGTTCATTAGTTGTGATTGCGTTGTGGTGAGTTATAGAGTTATCTATTACCCAATGGCTTTGAGTAGCCTATTGTAAAGTAATATGGTGGAATTTCTATAAGGTGCACCCGGCGCCGGTTTATAATGTGATATAGTTTTTGTGAAAAATTGGATGATGAGAAATTAATACGGTTTTATGTGAAAGAAATGAATGTTTTAAAAAGGGTTTATGGAAAGAACATATGGGTGTGAGAACATATGGGTGTGCGTGAGTGTGTGCGTGGGAATAAATAAAATTTAGTGAAACTTGCATTTTATTTCGGTTGCACCAATCACACCTCACAAATCATGCATAACACTTGTTTAGTCTTTATCCTACGAGTTTCGACTCATGCATATATATATATATATAAAACCATTTCAGGTTTTGAGGATTCGGTGCGATATCAATGCAAAGGATGCATATGGGAAAGGATCAAGAAGAAAGATCTATTCTTTTTTTTTTTGTATTTATATTATCATTATACAGCAAGTAATGTGGATGATTGTAATAATATAAGTGTTGTAAAAGAACTCTTGAAGATTAATAACTTTGTTTGGCCCTTGTGACATGTTTTTATTATGGTTTCTTGAAGAAAACTGAAAGGTTGTTCTTAAGGAAGTCTTTATTGATAACATTTATGCGGAACATTTTAGGTTGTGTTCATGGGTTCCCGGGGTTAGGGACGTTACAAATTGTAACAGAGCTCTAGGTTGGAATACCTAGGAGCCGTAGGGAGTTAGGATGACCCTTCGAACAGAGTTGCTTGATGAGAGTAGGCACCACTACACGACATGAATTGTGTGCTTGCATGGGTTAGTAATTAAATTATTTTGCGTATGTTGTATGTTTATATGAGCATGGAGGTCGAGTTTTGGGCTGATGTGGCTTACCAATTGGCGTCTAATCAACTACTTTGGGGTTCAAAATAGAAAAGCGTTTGGTCGACGTTCTTTCTATGAGAAATCTGAATTAGTTTCCCAAATTGTTGCGTCACTCTAAGGCTTTTCCTCAGTATGTGAATATGTGTTGGTGTGATGTGGCTAAGTGATGCGTAGTGTGTAGCTTGATTTTAGAAGGTTCAGTTGAGTTTAACCTAGTTGGGAGTTATGATATCCTCGTTATAGGAGTTATGCCCGTCCGGATTAAGATGAGTTAAGTCCAGATGGTGGTGTGGGTTTTGAGAAAAAGACTTGGTGGTCAATAATCAAGGTGGGTGTGAGCCCGTGAGACGAATATTGACTGTTTGATGTGTCTTGTGCCCATATGAGCTGGGGTGACTGTAGTAGTTGTCTGTTGTGTGTTGTGCTACAAGTAGTCCGATGAATAAGTGTGGTGGGCTATGTAAAACCTCTTGGAGATTGTTTGTTGTGATTGGATATGAGGTGTGATTTTGGGCACGTTGAGGATTATGTACGTCATGAGATGTATACCCTGAGATTGGGTATGGACGGGAGCATAGCGGATGGGAGCATAGTGGACGGAAGCGTAATAATCTCCAGCCTAAGATGTGTTAGAAAGTTAAAGTTTAGACCGTGTTTGGGATGCTCATTGTCTTATAGAGTGTTGTTGGTAGCCATAAGTGCTAGGGAATTCTAAAAGTCTGTGGATGACTGGTGATTTTCTTTGAGGTGTGTTGGTAAGTTACATTATGTGATGGAAGTTGAAAGTTGTATGATGATGAGTATGTGGATCAGAGATGTTGTCGATAGATAGATTCTCGAGTGATGTACACGCAGGTACGGAGAGATGTGTACTAGTGAATGATAATTCGAGTTTGCTCGAAATGTTTGATGGAGAAAGGTTTTGTGGCTAAGGTTTTCGTTCTCAAGTTTAGGGGACTTTGTGGGATATATGGTGTATGACAAGAATTTGAGCGTGAGTATGTGGGACTTGTAGGGCATGTGGTAGATATTGTCGGTGTGACCGACTCGGTCGTTCTAGGATGACATGTTATGGGTAGAAATCCTTTAGGAGGACGATAGTGGTGGTTTGTATCTGGCTTAAAGTCTAGATGTGATGGTATCGTGTTACCCTGAAGGGACGAGTGATAGGGTGGTGTCTTTGGTCTAAAGTTGATAAGCGAGGAATATATTCATTGCGTATGATAATTTTAAGAGGTAGAGGCAGGGAACGAGAGCCTAAAGATGATTTGTTGTTTTTCCTAGTTGGAGGAATATTTTGTGGTTGATTAACCAGTGTGATTATTCTCCTTGATAGGAATAAAACGTTGGGATCGTATGAGTATGGGTTCATTTATCCGTGGTTTCTTGAGGGGTTTGTTGCTTTATCTTGTAAACCCGAGCGTCTGGGTGAGGTTTCTGGAGATGTAATTTGATTGCACGGGATGTCGGTAGTTTTCATTCTCGTTGAGAGAGAGAGATCTTAAGGAAAATTCAGTGATTGAGTTATGTATGTGGTGAGAATCCTCCGAGAATGCAGATCCGTGGTTTGATTGTTATCCTCGTGAGTAGGATATCATATTTGGGGATCGTGCTGGGTGTAGGGGGTTTGAAAGAACCATAGAAGGGTTCGATAATGTGGTTGGCACGATGTTAAGACGGTGTTTCCTGGATATGATACTTTTGAAGGATGATTGTATTCGACATTGGGGTTAAAGGCAGGTATGTTGTTCGCTCAGGATGACGAAGTGTGGAATAATAAGGTTTAGCAATGTATTGAGCAGCTCGGATGGCCTAGAACAATAAGTAAGAAACCATGTGTTAAGGTGTTGGCGATAGGTGTGTACCCGATGAGCGGAAGTGTAGAAGGCGTCTGTATGGTTGTGGGAGTTATGAGTAACTTTGGATGGAAGGTCTTAGGGTAGGGATTTTCTTATCTGGTGTCGTGCGCTTTCCATGTGAGTCGCTTAGACATTGGGCTTGAGGTTGTGACATGGCTGTGATTCGTCTAATGGGAGTTAAGAAAATGATGCACAACCTTGTAATGTGAGGTCTTGGCACAATGGGATGTGTTGTATGGAGTATGGGGATTGATGAAGTTCGTGTGTGTGCGATTAAGGCATAAGAGGACGTTGAGATTGGGTCATAATTTCAGATTAGCCGTTTCTTTCTTAGGAAGAAGACATGGTTGTCTTATAAATAGTGGCGGTATGCGGATTATTCCACCTTGGTTTTGTGAAACGGTTGGGACCGTTGGTTGATTCTTAGTTGGGTTGTTTCGGGGAGATCCGTGAGTTACGCCAAAAGGATGGATACTACTGGAGTCAGGTGCACGGAGAACTGAATTCCACGTGGATTTTCAGGATGTAGTTTATTTGCTCTACCATCTAAGTGTAAGTATGTGTGGTTATGTTCCCTAGGAGTTGGGGTTGGTAGATCAGGAATGCTTGTTCTTGCTAATGAAAGGGAGTATTGAGGTGTAAAGTCTTCTCTGTAATGATTAACGGAGGATTATTAACGGTTGTGTGTAGTTTATGCTTGGTGGTGTAGGATATGGTTACACCTTTAGTTCTCAATGGAATGAAAAGTTTGTTGGAACCTTGCGAGTTGGTGTAGGATATGATTCACGTGGTAGGATCCTAATAAACTTTTGTGAGTTGGGGTTCGAATTGCTCTGAGTTCTTAAAGTCGAGGAATGGTCATCGATGGTAGTAAGTGTTGTGTTTTACGTATAACCATATGTTCGGATTGTGGTCCCGAGAGTTTGGTAAGATATGAGTCAAGAAGGATCCGATGTTTTCGGAGTTTGGGTTGGTATAATCTATCGAGATTAACATGATGGCTTGGTTTGGAATGAGAAGACCGAGACGAGTTTTATATAAGAAGACGTTGCTAAGAGTAAAAGGCAAGTTTTGATTGGTTACTTGACGAATAAGCCTTGGGCTTAGGAACTTTGCTATTGTGGATTTTGAGAATCGATGTATGTGTCGGTATCAAAGTTTGGGGTTGACGTCGGATGACAGTGATCCTGCTTGGTTTGAAATTGATCAAAAAATTTAGAATCAATGATTTGAGAGTGACGTATTGAGTTGTGTAGTGGCGAGCTATTACACAAGAGATATGATTAGGGTTGAGTTGGTTAGTGGACACCGATGTTGATTTTGTAGCTGTGATGCCGAGTTGATTTTGTAGCAAGTTGAACATGTGGAGTTTTGTCTTGGATAATGGGGTGGTACCTAGCATTTCTCCAGGGTGAGAATTTTGGTTGACGATAGAGGATAGAATAATGGACGAAGGTTTAGAGAAAAAGCGTTCTTGTGTATTCCACGAGGATTAAGCGAGTTTTTCTCTGAAAATGGGCGTTTGTGCTGTTGATCTTGGATGCGCGTCTTGTCAGTATCAATAGCATGGCGATGTGATATCAAGTGGGTGGTCATCAGCTGATCGTCATAACAAGAGTAGGGTTTAGGTGTGAAAAGTGAGACTTCGTAAGTTCGATGAAACATATATCTCGAAGCTTTGGAAATGCGAGTTGGATCTTAATTTGATGATTGATGGGGTGGTTTTTGGCTTGAGCTTCAGAATTGAATTTCGGGGACGAACTTCTTTAAGGGGGGAATAGTTGTGAGACCCTGACCCGTTCTTTTTTTAGAATGATTAAGTGTTGATGGAGTAAGACTTAAAACTTGAGCTTAGTGATATTTTGAGCTTAGATACGCATGAAAGATAGGTTAAAGGAAGAATATCGGGCTCTAATGAATGTTCGAACAAAAATATGTGAAAAGTATGTGAAGGAAAGTGACATAACTTCACTAAATTGGTCATAACATTTTGTACAAAATGAATCTTGGTATGGGGTTTGAAACATTGGAAAGTAGACTTTCGAGGCTTCAATTTGAGCACAAGAATGACCCTATTTGGAGTTTGGATGAAGGAGATATGCTTGTTCAAAGTCGGACCAACAGTGCTGTTGCGAAAGACCGATCGATCGGTCCCGCGACGGATCGATCGGTCTGTGACGGACATAGGCTATAAATCTCAATTTTTAGGTTTGTTTTGGCATTTCTCTCCTTTCTCCTCTCTCTCTAAAGCTTAGGAGTGAGCTCGGGTTTAGTGTTGTGAGGTTCTAGAGGGTTTCAACGTTCATTGGGGGTGAAGATCTTACCGTTTCCTTGCGCGAGCGGCCAGTGGGGAGCGTGGAAATGCATTAGAAGCTCCCTTAAAGTAACGCGGGTTGGGCTTTGATGAGTTGGAGCTTATGCGGGGCTTGATTCTTGGTGGTGGAACTTTTTGAGGTAGGATCTTGACAAATCATTGTGGTTTACTACGATTTGTGTTGAATTTTTGAAACTAAGCAAAACCCTAATGGTGTTTGATATGTGATATAATAAAGTATGAATCAGTGGGGGTATTATACGAGTATCATTGGTTATTTGATGAATATGAGTTGTTGATAAAAAGCTATGAGGTTGATAAAAATGAGAAGAGGTATTCAAGATTTTTGTGAGGTGGTTAAGTAAATTTGGTACTTGAATTAAAAGGTTGAGAAATAAAGATATGGATTTTCTTGTCAATTAGATGCTGAGTTGAAATGTTGAATGTGAAGAAGTTTTGAAATAAGAATAAAGTATTTTGAGAAATTTGGGGTATTAAGAAATTGTTAATCACAGTTTTAAGAAACCATTCTGCAAAGGGTTTTTGATTGTTTTTGCCCCTCGTGAACTTTTATTCCCCGAGGGAGGTTTTGGAACGGTTTTTCTTTCCTTTTAAAGGTTGTTTCTTGTCTAAAACAGTTTTTAAAAGAGCTGCTTAGTATTAAAAATCAAGTTTTTCGCTTGAAAAAGGCGTGGAGCAGGACGGCTCAATAGACCGATCGATCGGTCTATCGAGCGGTCTTTTGGTGCTCTTGGTACTCTTGTTCAGGCAAGAGACCGATCAATCGGTCTCTCCACCGATCGATCGGTCTGGTTATTTTCCAAAATTATTGATGTTTTGCTTAAAGATTTGACTCTTGAGAACTTTAAACCTAGCTTTTGGATTACTCTATTACATTAGTTAAAC
>JAULJZ010193722.1:8021-44847 GCA_032270985.1 Heliamphora pulchella | reverse complement strand
TGGGTGCCTTTGTTATGTTCGTGACACTCATCCTCAGCAGACGAAGTTAAATGCTCGGGCTGTCAAATGTATTTTTCTTGGCTATTTGAAGACTCAGAAGGGGTACCGCTATTTTTGACCCTCTCTACACAAGTTCCTTGTCTCCCGAGATATTGTCTTTGTAGAGTCTATTCTTTTCTTTCCTGCGCAGAGTCGGTTGTGTCGGGAGTTGGGAGTTCTGATCTTCAAAATCTGGATTTTTTAGTGTCTTGCTTGCCCTTGTCCTCTTCTGCAGGTGCTCCTCCTACTGCAGGGTCCACTCCATCTTCTCCATCAACTCTTTCAACTTCATTGGACCTCTCATCTGCTGAGCCAGTCTCCACATCTGCGGATCCTTTTCCCATGGTAAGTGCTCCTCCTCCGGACAATACTGCTCTTATTGTTACTCGAAAATCTAATCGAACTCGCAAGAATCATCCTCTCTATACTACCTCCTACAAGGGTATTTTCGCCTCTTTACAGGCTTGTATTGCCACCCTGGATCAGGCCGCTGTTCCTCGTACTATTACTGAGGCCTTAGCCGACCCTGGCTGGCGAGGTGCTATGTTGGAAAAGATGCAAGCTCTTGAGTCCACCTCGACTTGGTCCCTTGTTTCTCTTCCGGAAGGTAAGCAGGCTATTAACTGTAAATGGGTCTTTACCGTCAAGCTCAATCATGATAGTTCTCTTGCCCACTTAAAGGCTCGTCTTGTTGCAAAGGGATATGCTCAGACGTATGGAATTGATTATTTTGAGACCTACTCTCCTGTTGCCAAGATGGCATCTGTTCGCCTATTTATGTCGCTTACTGCCATTCACCATTGGCCTCTGTATCAGCTTGATGTGAAGAATGCTTTTCTTCACGGCAATTTGCAAGAGGAAATCTATATGGAGCAACCTCCTAGTTTTGTTGCTCAGGGGGGGTCTCAACTAGTATGTCGTCTCCATTGCTCTCTTTATGAATTGAAACGGTCTCCACGGGCATAGTTTGGTCGCTTTAGTATGGTTATGCGCCAATTTGGTCTTTTACAGCTCGGAAAAGACCACACTGTGTTCTATCGGCATTTCTCTGCTGGTTGTATTCTATTAATAGTATACGTTGATAATATTGTTATCACAGGGAATGATACGGTGAGCATTTCTGAGTTGAAGCAATTTCTAAAATCTCAGTTTCAAACTAAAGATTTGGAGGAATTGAAATACTTTCTCGGAGTTGAGGTAGCACGTGGCAAGAAAGGTATCTTTATTTCCTAGCGAAAATACGTGTAGGATATTCTAGCTGATGCAGGGCTTCTACGAACGAAGGGGGTCGAGTTACCTATGGACCGAAGTGTCAAACTCCTCTCTGATGAGGGTGATGTTTTTCCTCATCCTAACCGATATAGAAGAATGGTTGGACAGTTGAACTATCTGACAGCAATGACAAGACCAGACATCGCCTTTCCTGTGAGTGTGGTAAGTCAATTCATGATTGCGCCTCGGGTCCCATATTGGAATGCCGTGGTTCTAATTTTACGATATCTCCACAGTAACCTTGGTAAGGGGCTACATTTCAATGTTCATGGCCACTCTATGATGGAAGGATATTCTGATGCAGACTGGGCAGGATGCCCCATTGATCAGAGGTCCACTTCTGGATTCTCTATATTTATTGGTGGCAATCTTATTTCTTGAAAGAGTAAAAAGCAGGATGTGGTTTCTCGGTCGGGTGCAAAAGCTGAATATTGGGCTATGGCTTGGCGACATTTGAGATTTTATGGCTCTGTCAATTATTTAATGAGTTGGGTAACCCTTGTCATGGCCCAACCAAGCTTTGGTGTGATAATAAATCTACAGTGTACATTGCTACAAATCCAGTATTTCACGAGTGCACGAAACATATCGAGATGGACTGTCATTTCATTCGGCGAGAGTTTCAAAATGGTGTGATCATGTTTGGCTCCGTTTCGTACTATAGAGTAATTGGCAGATATTTTCACTAAATTTGTTCCGGATTCTCGGGTTCAATACATATGTGACAAGCTAGGCATGTTGGATATATATGCTCCAGTTTGAGGGAAGTGTTAACTTTATTATTATTGTTATCCGGTGTAGTTGGACACACCATATCTTATTGTATATCCTCGTTTAGCTATAAATAAACTAAGTGCGTGCCCCGCTATGGTTAACGCCTTCATTAAGCTTAATACTATCTAATTAACAACTCGAGCTCAGGGCATCTCACTGACTCCCACAACTACTCTGGCCACAAGTATTTCTACTGCTTTACATGTACGGTCTACAAAACCTACTTGGGTTCTGTATTCTAGGGCCACTGGTCATATGAAGTTGTCTTTACTTTCTTCCCTTGCCATTTCTGTTAATCACACTGCTTTCCTTGCTGATGGATCCACCTTATACATTCGTCATAAGGGTCCTTTGTTTCTCTATCTTTTGATATTACCCTTGACTATGTTCTTTATATTCTTAATTTGCTTTTGATCTCCTATTTGTTAGTCATCTTGCTAAAGACCTTCAATGTGCTGTCATTTTCTTCCCAACTCATTGTTTGCTTCAGGACCTAACTTCGAAGAAAATTTTTGGCAACGGATTGATGATCAAATCGATCAATTAAAAGATCGATTGATTAATCTAAACAATTATTGCAAGTATCGAAAGATAAATTGATGGATAGATCGATATGGATCGATCACCGATCGATCGAATTGTCTGTTTGCCAAGACATCTTTAAATTGCTACTAGGGTTATTGTAGCCGCAAGTTTTTGAGCCAACCTCTCTCCCTGCACTGCATAACTCAAGGAAAACCTTTCCAAGGGTCTTCAAAAGAGGTTTCGATTGCTTGATGATACCCTAGATGATCATAGATCAAGAAAGATTCTTTGAAAATCATCAAGACTTGTCTTTTCTCATCTTCAACATTGCTCTTGGTGTCTCTTGGGTGGATTCTCAAGAGTTGAAGTTCATAGCAGATTCCAGTGGCATTCAATTTGGTGTACATGGATTCAGCAAGAGAAGGCTTACATCCGTAGGTTGTAGATTCAACGATGGTTTTGTAAGATCTCTTATAACCAAAACTCGTTTCATAGTTCTTGATTCTTGACCAATGGTGGTCACGTGGTTTTTCTCCCTGTCTTGGGATTTTTCACGTTAATATCACGTCTTCGTGTAGTCGTATTTTTGTTCGCTTTTGGTATATCGATTAGTGCAAATCAAATCAGAAAAAGATTTTTCCAAATATAAGATGTGCTTCGAGAAATACACGCAACAAAAGTTGCGGAAGCATTAGACAATGGTGAACTTCAAAGTGAGCGAGGTTTCAATTAGGAAACAAGTCTTAAATGGGTCGGTGATACACAATGGGGATCACATTATGGGACACTTGTGAACATGATTTTAATGTTTTCCTCTGTTATTGATATACTTAAGTTTGTTCTTGATGACAGGATACACTCTAAGCAAATAGTTGAAGCTCGTTGAATTATGAAGTTAGTGTAAACTTTTGAGTTTGCGTTTGGTTTAAACTTCATAAAAAAGATCTTGGGCATCACAAATGAACTGTCATTAGCATTACCAAAGAAAAACCAAGATACAGTTGCAAATGATGAGAGATGATGGATAGGAATCTCTAATAATTGAAAGATCTTTATTATGTAGCAAGCGTTGTCTTCCTATCCCGAACATGGATGATACATTAAAATTCCAGGGAAATCACGAAGTAAAGTTCCACAAATTACAAATTTATATCGCTATTGTGCTGAGCTATTCTACACAGCGACATGTTTTAAATATCAGTCGATGCGTAATTTTTTCCACAAATTACGTATCGTATCGGCCGATACGTATCGGAATTTTGGGCCTCCGATACCGATATTTACCAATATATCGGCCAATACTGTTCGATACCTACCGATACATGACCGTATCAGTGATACCGATACAGCAGTTTAGAACCCCAACACGGCCATATATATGCAGCTTCAAGAGCTTAACAATCGTATTACACTAGCGAACATGGAGTTACTTCTTCGTGTGGCTTGCTTGCTTAAATCCTAGCAACACGTTTTCTGTTTTTAATATGCAAAAGTTGATTCGTCTTGCAGCCTACAGAGTTCTTGTTAAGACTAGGTATGGACAGAGAACAATAGAAGAGAGGGAAGAGAGAATTATTGTGAAAGTGAATGAAAGAGCACCCAAGGCTTAGGGTTCACTCCCTTACCACTATTATTTACATAATAAGACCAAATTACCAAAAGTACAATGATGCTCCTAACTTAACACTTCCCCTCAAGTTGATGCATAGATAATTCTTATGCCCAACTTGCATACAATGGGGTGGGTGAAATATTTTACTACTAAGTGCTTTAGTAAAAATATTTGCTAATAGATCTTCAGACTTCACAAAGGGCATATAATTGAGCCCTGGTACAGTTTCTCCTTGATGAAGTGTTTATTAATCCCTATATAATTCATTCTGTCATGCCGTACCGGGTTTTGTGCAATATTAATGGCAGCCTTGTTATCACAAATTCACAATCAAACTTCATAGGTTTGTCGCACTCAATCCCCAAATCTTTTAATAGTACTCGGAGTCATATAAGTTCACAAATGTTATGTGCCATAACCCTATTCTCAGCTTATGCACTTGATTTAGCTACCACCCTCCACTTTTTACTTCGCCAAGAGCCAGATTACCTCCTACAAATGTGCAACACACCAATGTAGATCGTTTGTTATCAACTGAACCAGCCTAGTCTGCATATGTAAAAGCTTCTAATTTCATGTGGTCGTGATGAGATAATAGGAGCCATTTTCTAGGAGCAGACTTAAGATAGCACAAAATACAATAAGTAGCATCAAGATGTACACTATGGAGATCATACATAAACTGACTAACAACCCCCACAGCATATGTAGTATCAGGTTTAGTTTGAGATAGGTATATTAATCTTCCTACAAACCTCTGAAATTGACCCTTGTCGACAGGTTCTCCATCACCCACAGTGGGGCGATGATTAGCCTTATTAAGTGAATCTGCAAGTCGACAATCCAACATGCCACCTTCCCCTAGAAGGTCAAGAATATACTTTATTTGAGAAATGAAGATCCTATTATCTGATCTAGCCACCTCAATTCCAAGAAGATATCATAGCGCCCCCAGATCTTTCATCTGAAACTCTTTTACTAGGTTTTCCTTAAGACGGGATACCTTCTCAGTACCATTAATTGTCACAACTATGCCATCAACATATACAATAAAAATTGTGATCTTATTATTGCCTTACTTGATAAACAAAGTATGCTCTGCATGACTCTGTCGGTACCCAAATTTTAGCATAGTCTTGAAAAATCTATCAAACCAGGCTCTAGGGGAATATTTTAGCCCATACAGAGCTTTTTTCAATTTGCACACCTTCCCTTCGATTTCACAAGATGAGAAACCTGTACATCCATATATACCTCTTCCTCTAGGTCTCCATGGAGAAATGCATTCTTCACATCCAACTGCTGGATAGGCCAACCCATATTAGCAGTAGAACACATGCTTGAGACATATGAGGATCATTTCTTTTGAAGATAGAAAGTGAAATTCTTTTGTGCGCTTGTGAGCCAAGTTACACAATTCATGGATTTAATATTTTTGTAAGGCCATAAGGCCGAATCCTTATTTTGAAACTCTTTTCATAGTAAGAACATGATAGAAAAACTATGGAGAACACTTTTCGTGTTTTTATATCATACTTATAATGAGAATTACATGGATCTTGTGTCCTTATTTTCATTGAAACTCGTGCCTCGGTTGGGGTGATGATTGTGGAAGTTATTTTATAGTTAATTAATTATTTCCTTTTCTCTAGGCCATACGTATCAATTTTTATTCTTAGATCTCATGGGTTGGGTCTTCGGCCCCTGAGATGTGACTCGGATACTTTGTTTTGACCCTTTGACTTTCAGGTTGGATTTGTTTACTTTTGACTTCGACCTTTGACCTCGACCTTGTCTATATTACACCTTCTCATTTGTCTTTGAGCCCTCTGTTCTCTCTTGTGGTTTGAACCGCCACGTCATAAATTTTGGGGTGTGACAACATGGTATCAGGATAAGAGTACTTTAACTGAGTTCATTTTGGCTACTGGAGCAAAAGTCTCATGATAGTCAATACCATAAGTCTGTTTAAAGCCCTTAGCAACTAGCCTTGCCATGAATCTCTCAACTGATCCATCTGCCTTGTGCTTACTGTAAATACCCATTTGCACCTAACTGCCTTCTTCTCATTTAGAAGAGAGACCAACTCCAAGGTACCATTCTTTTTCAGAGTTGTCATCTCCTCAACCACAGCCTGCCTCCAATTACGATCAACAATAGCTTCATTCCAACCCTGCGGGATTGATATAGAAGACAAAGATGAGACAAAAGCACAATATGGGGTTGATAAAGTCATATGAGATAAAATAAGAAATTGGGTGTTGAGTACATGTTCTAACGCCTTTTCGAAAGGCGACAGGTAAGTTACAAGTATCAAGAACAACAACAGATGACTCATACCAGGTGGATCACTAGAAGAGTCTGAACCGAAGGACGAAGATAGCAACTGACAAGGTGGTAGTGGAGCACGAGCAGTCTGATCTTTCAAATGTCGAAAATAAGTATGCAGATCTGTTCTATCTAATTGTCTAGCAACATCCTACTACATTCAATCCTTACTGAACTCTTCCTTCTCCCCCTCACTAGGAATAAAGTCTTGCTGGGTAAGATTCGAAAAAACCAAATCTTAAGACTCTTGATTATGCTGAATCAGTGTATTCGACGGTAACATCTTTTCTAGTCTATATGCCTCCCCCTGAAGAGATGTCTCAAGAGAGTGAAAAAAAAACTCGGACTCCCAAAGAGTTGCATTCATATTTACAAATATTTTGCAAGTGGCTGGTGCATAGCATTTTTAACCTTTTTAGGTAGAAAAGTAGCCAATGAAGATGCATTTGATAGCCTTAGAATCCAATTTGCCACCCGGGTTGTTTGGGTGCATGAACAAAGCAGATGCAACCAAAAATTCGAGGCGGAAGAGAGGAGATAGGTGGAGACCCAGAAAGAAGCTCCAAAGGAGTTTTGAACTGATGAACACTAGATGGCAAACGATTGATAAGCTAGGCCGCGATAAGTACAGCCTTGCTCCAGAATAACTTGGGAACATGCATAGTAATAAGAAGGGAACGGGCAATCTCGAGAAGATAACGATTTTTGCGTTCAGCAACTCCATTTTGTTCAGAAGTGCGTACAAAACTTGTTGGGGAAAGAATACCACGAGCCTCTAGATAAGCACAAAAACCACCATCAAAATACTCAGTCTCGTTATCAGTCCGGAGAATATTGATGTTGGCATCAAACTGGGTTGCATAACACTTGATGAAAATTTTGAAAACATGAAAAGGCTTCACTTTTAGTGCAAAGTAAATATACCTAAGTAACATGGGAATGACAAGCAATAAAAGTCACACACCACTGATAATCATAAATAGAAGTAACAGGTGAAGGACCCCTTACATTAGAACGGATAATCGTGAAAGGAAAATCATTGCGCTTATTGGCGGAAGGGTAAACGGATCGTTTATGTTTTGCAAGTTCGCAAGCCTCGCACACAAGTATTTCTAGAGCAGTGTTTAACTAAAGAAGAAAAAAGTCTCTAAAACTCCAAAACAAGGGTGCACCAAACAGCGATGCCACTGATGTAAATGCAGAAGTAAAGGTTCGTTATCAATATAGAGAGCCTAGATAGACTGAGAAGGTGAAAGGGAAGCGAAAGACGAAAGACGAAACATCCAGTAAGTACATGCTAACATGTGCATTACCACTACCAAACGTTTTCCTCGTCTCTAGTTCCTGAAATACACAATGAGTGGGAAAAAAATGTTACAGAACAGCATAAAGAACTCGTAAAACGACTAACACATAAAAAATTAGTAAGAAAGTTGGGAACATGAAGAACAAAAGATAAAGAAAGCAAAGAACAGCAATGGGATAAAACTTTTGTCAGATACAAAAGACAAAGATTCATCAGCTATTCTGGCCTTATCTTTACCAAAACAAGTGGAGTAAAAGGAAAATAAAGTAGAAGAACCAGTCATACAATCAGTGGCACCTGAGTCAATGATCCAAGGAATAATTAGAGGCGACCACACTAAGTGCCTAAAAGATATACCTGAATGAGCTAAGTTGGAGGAGAAAGTGGAGGTTGTGGAAGAAGAGATGTCAACCCGAGTCATCAAGAGCCTGAGAGTAGTCAACTTTGCCTCAGAGAGAGGGCCAATCTCACTAGATGTGCCAACAGGGATCTTAGAAAGATCAGCGTGGGAGCAAATGGGGCCACTACGCCCACCACGTTCCTGAGTAGGACGACCATGTAACTTCCAGTAATGATCAATAGTATGACGGGATTTACCACGATGCTCATAGCGCAACTGATCTCGGACTACTGAACCATTCTTCTCTCGATATTTGGTATTACTAGGTTGGCTTGTGCTGGGGATAGACGTGACAGTTAACACAGATTACTCCTGACTGGAAAGTAGAACTAATGGGAATCATATGAAGCCGAAAATTCAGCACACATATGTCAGATGAGGCTGAAGGAAGAATTGATTTATTTTATTTGCTTTAATTAGACACAATGTCAAACTTCATTTATGGAGTTTTTTCTTTTATAGTATTTGATTTTCTCTCCTCCTTCCTTTTTGGGGGGATTTGATTTGCTTTCTATATTTACTGATTTTGTTCAGCCTATAAACATGAGGCCTAATAATGTATTGAGAACACTTTTGAATGAATAATAATTGAGTTTTTGAATTTAAATTGTTAATTTTCTGTTCTTTAGTTTTCTTAACTCTTTATTTCGCAGGTCGTTCGGCATCGATTAGTATCAGAGCAAACATCGATTTTACGATTTGACAAAGAAGAAGGCACAACCTCGCCGTCGTATGCATGCGTCATCATCTAACGTGTCGTCTTCTTGGCAACATGCTGTCGTCGCCGACATCTCGCTTTCGTCGTCGCCTCCTTCTGTCACGCCACTTGTCATTGCCACCGCCACCAAGTTCGCCTTCGCCGATCGTCAACGCCTCCGCCGCGAGTTGCGACCATCAGTCACACCTTTAACTCCAGTCACCGCCGCCAGAGTCTCTGTTGCGATGCCCCACCTTCGCCGTCGCCGCTAGAGGCATCGCCGCCCTCCATCGCTCTCGTCGCACCCACCAGAAGGCCAAAACCCTAGTTTTCCCCTTGCTGCTACACTGCAAACCCTAGGTTCTCCCCTAACTTGCGAGCGTGCTCAAGAACCGACCCAAACCCAAACCCTTGCCCTGACCCGGTCCTTGTCCTGGCCCTTTTTCTTTTAAAAAAGAAAAACAAAACTAAATCCAAGCTAGCCCTTTAACCAGCAGCCCAAAAAAAAAAGCTAAAGGATAGAAAATTAACAATCTAAATTCAAAGACTCAATTCTTATTCATTCAAAAGTGTTCTCAATACATTATTAGGCCTCATATTTATAAACTGAACAAAATCAGTAAATATAGAAAGCAAATCAAATCCCACCAAAAAGGAAGGAGGAGAAAAAATCGAATACCATAAAAGAAGAAACTCCACAAATGAAGTTTAACATTCTGTCTAATTAAAGCAAATAAAATAAATCAATTCTCTAATTAAAGCAAGTCAAATAAATCAATTCTTCATTTGACCTCGTCTGACATGTGCGCTGAATTTTCAGCCTCGTATGATCCCCATCATTTCCATCAATAGGTCAACGGGTAAGAGCCCTTTTGAAGTTGTTCATGGTTTGATGCCTCGCCAACCTCTCAACCTGATCCCGTTGCCACCTGATTCTCGTCCTTCTGAATCGGCTGAACCTTTTGCCCAACACATTCGTGACCTACATGCTGACATTCGTCGCAAGATTGCACTAAGTAATGATACTTATAAACTTGCTGATGATGCCCACCATAGGCATCAAGAGTTCAATGCAGGTGACTATGTTAAGGTTCGCGTGCGTCCCGAACGTTACCCTAAGAACTCTTTCAAGAAATTGCATGCCCAAGCCATTGGACCTCATCGCATTATTCGTCGTTTGGGACCTAATGCATATTTACTTGACTTCCCATCTACTATGAGCATTAGTCCTATTTTCAATGTCGAGGACTTGTTCCCTTACCAAGGGACATTTCCACCTCCCATAGTTCCTACAAGTATCTTAACAAAGGGAGCACCTACACCTCCAGCATCAATACCTCCTCGCCTAAATCCGCAACCAGATCAGGTTGACAAAGTCCTGGATGACGAGATTATCGGCTCTTTCCACGGTAGTTACCAGCATTACCTTGTCACATGAAAAGGACACCCACTCTCTGATGCTTACTTGGATTACAGGTGAGGAGTTACGGCGCCTAGCACCAAATCTTTTAAAGCAGTATCATAGTCAGCACTCTCTGGAGTCGAGATCTTTTCCGCCGGGGAGAAATGATGGGGGATCATGCGAGGCCAAAAATTCAGCACATATGTCAGATGAGGCCGAAGGAAGAATTTATTTATTTGACTTGCTTTAATTAGAGAATTGATTTATTTGATTTGCTTTAATTAGACAGAATGTCAAACTTCATTTATGAAGTTTTTCTTTTATGGTATTCGATTTTCTCTCCTCCTTCCTTTTTGGTGGGATTTGATTTGCTTTTTATATTTAATGATTTTGTTCAGCCTATAAATATGAGGCCTAATAATGTATTGAGGACACTTTTGAATGAATAAGAATTGAATCTTTGAATTTAGATTGTTAATTTTTTGTTCTTTAGTTTTCTTAACTCTTTATTTTGCAGGTCGTCCGGCATCAGGAACCATAGCATGACGGTCACTGTCTTCCAGCGGGACACAATTGTATACATGTCGCAAAGTATAAAACGGATCTTGACCCAAAATTTGGACACTGGTCGGATCATAGTCAGCATTGAGACCAACAAGGAAGTCATACAACCGCTCTTTTTCTACAATCTTCTGAAAAGCAACAGCATCAGTAGTACAAACAGCATGAAAAACCTTATAATAATCAATCGCGTTCCACAAATTAGTCAACGTAATACTAAGCCAAGTATTGGTCATTCTAATCTAGCCCACAGAGTTTCTTCCTCAACTCGTATAACTGGCACCATTGTCAATCTGAGAATAAGTCTGGCCATCAACGGACCAAATCTTATGTGCAGTATCCAGAAGTAAAAAACTACGATTAAAAGAGGACTGCATAAAGTGTAATAGCCAGGACATGACAAGAGTATTTTCCTCTATCCACTGTGTGCGAGAAAGCCCCACGACTGTTGGTTGCATAGTTTCTACAGTGATATACCCAGATACACTGTGAGTAGCAATAGCTAAACTACAGGTACAACACCAGATCAAATAATTGCTACCACCCAACTTGACAAGACTGATCTAAAAAGATAGACTATCAGTAGGAGTCTCTGAAACGAGTCAATCTGATGTTCTCATGACTACCAAAAGGCTTTTCTGTATCAAGCATGACCATAGAGAACCAAGAACAATCAATACGAAACAAACAAAAGCAGTGAACTTTGAACAGATGCAAACCAAGTAGAACTGCACCATTAGAGTACCAATAATATCTAGAACATCATACTAGATTGCAGCAAAGCTGAAAAAGAACTAAAAAAAACTGCGGGAAACCGTAGCAAATTCACAAAGACCACAGAGCAACCCTATTCGCGACGTGTGGTAGTTCACAAACACCCAAGAAGCTTCAAACAATACTGGTCGACATTGATAGAAGCCCAAAACCCTAGTTGCAATTTGAACCAGGGCAAAAAAATGATATGAGGTCGGCAAAACCCTAGTCACAATCTAGCTGGACTTGGAATCAACCAAAAAAACACCCAAAAAGGTTGAATCGACCCTTGTAGAACCTTGCATAACACTAATCGGCAGCCATGGACTGACAAGAGACCATTGATCCAGACTGAGAACACCGCAATTGCGATTTACAATGTAAACCCTAGGTGGCACCAAAAACTCAAAAAAATTAAAAAAAAATAGCAAACATACTAGAAAAAAGAGAGGAGAAACCATGATTCTTATCTTAAAGATCAATCGATCGTCTGGGGAAGAAATTAGTTCTTATTTTTTTACAATGATGAATTCAAAGATGAAAAGAAAATAAAGAACAAAGAAATCACTATATCTCCCTTACACAGGATTTTGCTCCGATACCATGTTAAGATTGATACCATGGTCTGCCTCCCTCCCCGGGCCCTGCATACGTAGGAACTTAATGCACCAGGCTGCCCTTTTTACCATGTTAAGATTGATGTATAGACAGAAAAATAAAAAAAAAAGAGCTAAGAGAAAATTATTGTGACGGTTAATGAGAGAGTACTCAAAATTAAGGTTCGCTCCCTTACCACAATTATTTATATAATAAGACCGAAGTACCAAAAGTACAATAATACCCCTAACTTAACAATTCTATTCGTATAATTTTTCTCCTTTACAACTAATGATGTTTGACGATCAACTTGAGAACTACATTGTTGATATGCGAACGAACGCTGACTTTATAGAATTAAAAGGAATTAGTGACCTTGCTAAAAGGTTTACGAAGATAAAGAGAGATATTAAATATCCATTAGTATATTTGCTTGTGAAGCTAGCATTGCCTTTTCCAACCGCCACTATGAGATACGTAAAAAGTCGAATGCGCAATCGGATGGACAATCAGTGACTCAGTGATTACTTGGTCACATATATTGAAAAAGTAGTTTTGATACTATTGAGTGTTGACAACGAGGCTATTATGCATCAATTTCAAAAGATGAAACCTTGTCAAATACAATTGTGAAAATTTATTTATTTATATATATATATATATATAGTTAAAACAACATAATGAAAATATAAAAAGTGAATTCCACTTGTTAATCGAGACGTTTAATTTGGTTTGTAATGTATTGATAATAGACAATCAATTCTGAATGACCCCATCCAGAAAATTCCTGGAGTCGCCACTGGATGTTAAGACATGAATATGAAAGTGAGTGGCATCAAAGGAAAGGCGAACATTATTGTCTTTTGCAAATTATACAACAAAAACAAGGTTTTAATGCATGTGTACATTTTTTAGATGAAAGAAAGAAAAGAAAAACAAGGTTTTAACGCATGTGTACATTTTCGTGATTGAGAGATGAGTCCATTGCAAAGATGAACTAAATTAGATCCAATATATGAGGCGTGACGTTGCAAAGGGAGAGGATCACCAAACATGTGATGAGTAGCACCAGCTACCAGGGTCTACTTTGGGTAATAAATAAGTAGTCCTTGGCTGATAATTCATATACAATGGAGGGGGCTGGAGATCTGTTGTTTATATGTCGGCGTGGGGTAAGTAGATGAGAAGAATGTTGAGTCAACTAAAAACAAGGAAAAGCAGTATGGAAGGAGTCAGTAGCAGGGTGGACGCACCAATGAGAACATTGAAGGGCAACGTGTCCAGTACTGTTTCAAAACTGATAAAAGGAAGTAGGAATACGAGGAGTCACAAGCAGAGCACGACTGCTGTTGCGTCCACAATTATAATGTCAATTCCGATTACCACCCCAATAGCCAGTCCTATTGCCTTGTCTAGAAGCAGAATATGAAGTTGGAAACTGAGGAGTGAGGAGTAAAGAACTGTTGAGCTGAAAGCGCAGTTTAAGGAGATGAAGGGGATAAAGAATTCTGAGATTCAAAGAAGAATAGCTTAACCCACAAATCTGAAAGGATGGCTGAGGCAAAAAAATGTATAGTAACAGTCATAATCATCTCATAACCCGATCCTGAGCATATGTCGCAAAATCCTCATTGAACATTGACTGTCCAATAGACGCCAAGGAATCAGCCAGGGAATGGCACATAATAAATAGTTAAAGATGGATCAATTCTCCTTGGCAAGAGACAAAAGGCAGAACCAAAGAATAGAGGCACAAGCAACAGGCTGCTTAGAAAAGTAATGCTCAAGACATGAGCAAACCCCCCGAGAGGTGTTATGACCAACAACCATGCCCAGAATAGGCTTAGAGAGAGTGGCATTAAGAAGGATAAGAAAAGTCAGATCCATGCGAACCCAATTGACAAAACCAGGGGGGTTGCGAATGGAAGCTTGGACAGCTATCACTGTAAGATAGTCTGGAGGTGCCAAATAGGAGCCATCAACAAAGCAACAAAACCTTTGCCTATCCAGAAACAGCTTAACTTGAGAACCCCAGAGAAGATGGTGGGAATCTATTAGTTTCACAGTCACCGCATTGGTGATGTGGGGAATAAAGAGGGAAGAGGTGTCAGTTGAGAGGTCATTATTGAGGTAGGAAAAGGAGGTGGCGAAGGTAGACATGATTGAATGGGACTAGAGAAGTTTGGCAGGAAAAAGGCTGCATCAACCAGAGAAAACAGCAGCAATACACAACAGTGGATGTAGCTAAGCAAAACAGATGTAGTGAAGCAAAATAGAAGCAGCGAAGCAAACAAAAGGCTCTGGCCTAAAAAGGCCGGTCCAGTCAGTGTGGTCTCGATCTTTATGATGATGAAAGGCTCCGACGAACAGCTAAGCAGCAATAGAAACAGTGATTCTGGTGATGGTGACAGTGAACAGAAGCAGCAAGCAGGGGCAAAATGGAGACGGCTGAACAGGGGCAAAACAGAAGTAGCCGTTCTGGTGCTACAATGAGGCTACAATGAGTTCCCCAGAAGGCTGAGCAGGGACTGTTGAGACGTTGGCAGAGAGTACCAAAGTGGGTCATCAGGGGCCGATATCGGGTCGGCACTGAGAGGGCGGGGAAGCAAATCAACCAAGGCTGGTCAGCAACATTTAGAAGGCAGGTTGACAGCAATATAGAGAAGATGAGTGAACTCCAGCACCGAGGGGGAGAGCCACAGGTGGTGGCAGCAGCGCACGACAGCAGCAGAAGTTGGGCGTCAACTCGAAGAAGATGGAGAATAAGATAGTGAGACCCTCTGATACCATGTGAGAAATTCAGAATTGATGATTTATTCTTCTCAATTATGGAATATATACATACACAATGCATATGAAGAAATTAGGGCTAAATATAAGCCTAAATCTAAGTCTAAATATGAGTAATGGAATATAAGAGAATATTTCCAAAGATTCGAGCCGACTAAGGGTCTCCCCAACACTGACATTTCAACTAACAATATTCATTGGAGACTGGGTTTATCCCTCCATGCCCTAGACTAATGAATTTATCCTAATCTCTTCAGGAACCATAAAACGAGCCCAACTATTAACAAGATAAACATTGCAGTTGCCATGGCATTCAAAATTACATACACAATGAGTTTTCTTCTTAAAAACCATCTTTTAACACAAATCTCCTCTGCATGCAACATATAGACTCTAGTAGCCCAAAAATGAAAAGTTTATTACCAATCCAAATTAATTTACCATGCTCATAAGAGAGAAAAAATGGATTGAGATATCTGAACAAGCCTTGTCTATACACCTGTTTTCAGAACTAAACATGCATTGCTCCAAATAGAATGGAACAAATTAGTGAACTTGCCTGCAGGAGAAACAGTTGGATCATCGATTAAATTGATAGCAGGAATACACACATCTTCTCGACCTCCGGAAATGTCCTTAGACACCAACCTTAGCAAGCAAATTATTCAATAAGTTCATGTTGAAATACCAGAGGAGAACAACTGCCTATTGTTATCATACCCGGGTAACTTAGAAGAGGCCTTTAATCCATGAGCTTGAGTATACTGAACCTGTAGTGAAAAGTGTAAGAACCATAATTGTCAAATCGTGATTTGAATCGTGAATCAAAATCTTGCTTTTACAAATCATGAATCGAATCAAGAATAGAATAAATTATAAATATGATGTTCAACACTGCGTATGTATGAAATAAAGTAATAAAACCAATACTGACACAAATTATACAATAAAAACACGATTACAAAATCTACTTGGGAGATATTTAGTTTTATCACAAGTGATTATGGCTCAAATCTAATCAACTATAAGATTTCTTAAAAATCAAAGTATATTTTCTTTTGAAATTATAAAATGAACCAAAAAATCTCAAAGAGAGAAGAAAAACAAAAAAAAAAGAGTGAAAACTCTTTAGATTAAACATAAGATACTTTCAAACGTGTCTTCCGTGCTTATTGCTAAAAGTTTAGAAAAAATATTATGTAATTGTTGAGTATAATAGAACTAACCTATATCATTTTTAAAGTATGATTATTTCACCAAAATAACGATAGGAAATTATCGATAGTGTTATTGTCTTCTTTTAAATCCTTAAAAAATGTATTTTGACATTTTTCACGTAAGTCATATTCTTATTATATTCTCTAAGTTAAGTTGTAAATTATTAAGAAGAAGAAGAAAAGTCTAAGGAGTCTATCTGTCTATATGTATTTATAATATTGTTCTGAATGTAGTTCCAATAATACCCTTGTTGAATAAAGACAAGCGAACAATAAAGGAAAATAAATAAAAAAACTTCTAACACTCCCCTCAAGCTGAAGCGTAGAGGTCAAACATGCCCAACTTGACAAACACTTGATGGAATGAAGAATGAGGTAATGGTTTTGTGAGAACATCACCGAATTCATCCTCTGAGTGAATATAAGGAGCAGCGAGCTGTTTTTGTAATAATAAATCCCAAATGAAGTGACAACCAACCTCAATATGTTTAGTGTGTTCATAGAAAACCGAATTATTAGAAATAAAGATAGCATCTTGATTTTCACAAAACATTCGTATCGGAAGAGTAGTGACACCAAAGTCCTGAAGAAGAGAGTGAATCCACAACATTTCAGACACAGTATTGAAGAAAATAAGAGAAGATGAAAACTTTTCAATATCTTTCTTGATTTTTAATTAACCACAGTAACTTCATATTTATACATGACAGCCTTGCATCTAACTAACTAACAAACTTCCTAACAGATTTCTTAACCAACGCCTAGTCCTTCAGTTGCATCATGCTTAGCTGAACTTGCTGAGTCATTTGGTGGGTTGAGCTTAGGTGTTGTGCTGGAGCTACTTGTTTCCTGAGCTATGCCAACATCCCCCCGCAAGCAGATGGGAGAAGGGACGACTAAAAGCTTAGAGCATAGAAAATTAAAACGAGCAACAGGTAATGGTTTAGTAAACACATTAGCTATTTGATCAAAGGAAGGAACATAGCGAACAATGAGGAACTTCGCAGTAACCTTTTCACGAACGAAGTGATAGTCTACCTCGATGTGTTTTGAGCGAGCATGGAATACTGGATTAGAGGCAAGGGAGATAGCCGAAAGATTGTCACACCAAAGAACTGGCGTGCTGGTCAAAGAAACATGAAGGTCCTTTAAGAGCATACAAAGCCAGCTTAGTTCTGCAGCTGCCTGGGCAAGAGCCCTATATTCGGCCTCAGTGGAAGATCTAACTACAGTTAGTTGTTTCTTGGCTTGCCGGGATATAAGATTACGACCCAAAAACATGCAATAGCCAGTCGTGGACCGTCTGTCAATAGAAGAACCAGCCCAATCAGAATCGGAAAAGCCTTGAAGAGTGAAGGGACCAGCTGAAAACTGAAGACGAGGGTGCCTTTGACATAACGAAGAATACGCTTGACATAAGAGAAATCAGCCACGGTTGGGCTTTGCATGTGCTGACATGCTTGGTTAACAGAGAGAGCAAGATCTGATCGGGTGAGGGTGAGATATTGTAAGGCACCCACCAAGCTTCGATAGAGGGAGGGATCAGAAAAGGGAAGAACATCGCCTGGTGTGGGAGAAGTTTTGACAGAAAGAGGAGAAGAATAAGGCTTACAATTAAGCATGCCGGCTTTGGAAAGAATGTCCAAGGCATATTTGGGTTGGGACAAGAAATAACCAGAGGAGTAAGAAAGAACTGAGATGCCGAGGAAATAAGACATATTGCCCAATTCTTTCATAGCAAAGGTTGTATGCATATGAGAAAGAAGAGATTGAATGAAAGATGGGTTAGAACCAGTCAAAAGTATGTCATCAACATAGATGAGAATAATGGTGATGTGTTAAGGAGTTTTGCGAACAAAGAGAGAAGAGTCGCAATGGCTTGACTTGAAACCATGAGAAAGAAGAAAAGATGAAAAAGTAGAAAACCAAGCTCTTGGAGCTTGTTTAAGGCCATAGAGAGCCTTATGAACTTTTCACACAAATGTGGGACAAGATGAGTCAACAAAGCCTTGTGGTTGCTTCAAGTAAACTTCTTCATGAAGAGTACCATGAAGAAAGGCCATAGCTCGGGAAACGAGTAGCTCCAGCACAACACCTAAGCTCAACCCACCAAATGACTTAGCAAGTCCAGCTAAGCACGATGCAACTGAAGGAGTAGGCGTTGATTAAGAAATCTGTTAGGAAGTTTGATAGTTAGATAGATGCTGTCATGTATAAATATGAAGTTACTATGGTTAACTAAAAATCAAGAAAGACAATGAAAAGTTTTCATCTTCTCTTATTTTCTTCATGGTATCAGAGCACATCTCAGCTTCAACGAGCTTAAAGATCCTTCAATGGAGGCTTCACCTTCTTCCTCGATTACTTCATCGAAATTAAATTTTTTAGTTTCCAATCTGAATTCACTTGTCACTGTGAAGTTGGATTCCACGAATTATATTGTGTGGAAAAATCAGATTCAGAATGCATTGAGAGCAACTGGTTTTCTCAGCTTTATTAATGAATCAAAACCACGTCCTCCAGAGAAAATTATTGATTCAGAAAATAATGAAATCACAAATCCTGAATACCTTCAGTGGGATCAAGTTGATGCTCATCTCTACAGCTGTATCAATGCAACACTATCTCCCTCAATCTTCACTACAGTTCTTCATTGTCGACACAGCAATGAAGTTTGGTCTACGCTTGAAAAGAGGTTCACTTCTCTTTCCAGATCTCATGTCCTTCAACTTAAGAACAAATTACAATCAGTCACGAAGAAGTCAAACTCCATGGATAATTTTCTGCAACAAATTAAAGAGATTGCGGATCAACTCTCATTAACTGGAAGTCCAGTTCAAGAAGAAGATTTGGTTCTTATAGTTCTAAATGGACTACCGAAAGAGTATAATGCTTTTAAAACCACAATCAGAGTGCATGAAGGATCAATATCCATGGAAGAACTTTCTTCATTACTGTGTGCTGAAGCAATTTATGTTCAAGATTCGATTCACAAATCGAATCTGACTGTGAATACAGTAACTTCCTATTTATACATGACAACCTTGCAACTATAACTAACTAACAAACATCCTAACAGATTTCTTAACCAACGCCTACTCCTTCAGTTGCATCATGCTTAGCTAGACTTGCTGAGTCATTTGGTGGGTTGAGCTTAGGTGTTGTGCTGGAGCTACTTGTTTCCTGAGCTATGCCAACATTTGAAGAAAATAAGAGAAGATGAAAACTTTTCATTATCTTGATTTTTAATTAACCACGGTAATTTCATATTTATACATGACAGCCTTGCATCTAACTAACTAACAAACTTCTTAACAGATTTCTTAACCAACGCCTACTCCTTCAGTTGCATCATGCTTAGCTGGACTTGCTGAGTCATTTGGTGGGTTGAGCTTTGATGTTGTGCTGGAGCTACTTGTTTCCTGAGCTATGCCAACAAGTATGACCATAGCCCGATTCTCCACTTCGACAATGGAGCGGGCAACAACACTTCGTTTTCATATTACACCAAGTAACCAGATTATCACTAACAAAGGTATAGTAGACAAAGGTAGATCATCTATCAGAGCGACTACCCGCCCAATCAGCATCGTTGAACTGTGTTTGGCCTAGCTTCTACGGCCAGCTTTTAGCTTTTTGCTACTAATTTTAGCAATAAGCTACAATCTTTTCTAAACACCTACAATTTCTACTATAAGGTATAACTACTTCTTCTTCTATTTCAGCTACAAACTAACATATTTACCAAACACTCACAACTTCTGCTACAAGCTACAATCTATAAACTATTAATTTTAACAATGCCAAACACCCACAAAATGCAGCTAGCGAAGAGCATGCACATATTGACTAACAACGCCAATAGCATAAGTAATATCAAGACGAGTAACAGTAAGGTAAATCAACTTCCCAACAAGACGACAATAACTACCACCATCAACAAAGGATTCACGTTGATTGGCATCAAGCTTAACAGTAGCATCCATAAGAGTGTCAACGGGTCGAGAACCTAGAAGACTAGTTTCGGAGAGAAGATCAAGCACATATTTTGTTTGAGATAGAGAGATACCCTTAGAAGAACAAAAATTCCCAATCCAAAGAAAATAGCGAAGAAAACTCCAAGTCCTTAGTATGAAACTTCGAACCCAAATGTCGTTTCAGATCAATAATTCCAACAGCATCATCACCAGAGATAAGAATACCATCAATATAATCAATTAACACAACCATACCCAAAGAGGAGTGTCGAATAAAGACAGAAATATCAGACGGAACCAATAACAAATTGCATATACATAAGAGCATTATCAGAACTAAGAATCTTAATACATTTGCCAAATTGGGTGAACACTTCATTATAGAATTTAGAGAAAATAAAAGGTAATTCAGATCTATGTTTCAATAAAAACAACAAAGTCATACGAGAATAATCGTCAATAAAAATAACAATAAAAATATCCATTAATACTAGAAGTGCGAGAAAAACCCCAAATGTCCATATGGACTACACCAAAGGACTCTAATTTGCGACTATGTCTAGTACTAGGAAAGAAACTACAGTGATATGCTTGTTGAACTCACAAGCTTCACAATCAAAACTAGAAACCAGACTTAAATTGAGAATAGCTAACATAAGCATAGTCACCGATGGGTGACCCAACCGGAGATGCCACTGAAGAGGGGAAATCATAGCACTCAAAACAAGAGTAGCTGAAGAAAAAACACCAGCATCAAGAAAATAAAGACCATCCTTCTCATGCCCTGAACCAATCATCCTCTTAATTGTGAGGTCCTGAAAAACACAAGTAAGAGAAAATGTTATAGAACAATGCAAGGCTTTGTTAGTAAATTAAAGGGAAAATAAGTGACATAAAGACTAGAAAGTAAGGCAAAAGCGAGAGAAGGGCGAAGAACACCCTTCCCATGTACAGGCCTAAATGAACCATCAACTAAGACAATATGATGCTGAGTTGGAGTGAGATTAGAGAAAAGAGAAGAATTACCAGACATGTGGGAACTAGTGTCAAAATTAAGACCAAAGATGGGGAGGTAAGGGCCGCATATGCAATATTACTTGAATTGGCTAAAGTAGCAGTCAAAGGTGGAGGGAGAACAGAGCACAATGTCTGAACGATCTTGCAAAGCTGAGTAGTGAGAACTTCATGAGATCCAGACGAAGAAGCCACCTAACTAGATGAGCAGAAGATGTTTGAGATGAGAGCTAACTATCAATAATTTCAGGAACATAGTCTTGTTTACCATACTTATGTTAGAATGTTTATTAATTATTTTAATTCTAGTTACGGGGTAATTTAGTACTTTTACATAATTAGAGTTTTCTTGGTTTCGAAGGTTGGTGGCTAGGGTTTTCCGAGGTTTTAAAGGTCGGAGGCTAAGGTTTTCAGAGGTTTCAAAAGTCGACAGCTAGGGGTTACGGAGGAAGAAGAACTACGATGGTCAGCGGCTAGGGCTTTTGCTAGCTGGTTCGTGCGAAAGAGGAAGGAGAACTTGGATGGTGTCAAAGAAGGAGTCCACGATGCTGGTGCCAGATAAGAGAAAAAGAAGATCTGTAGCGGGGGCTAGATTTATGGCCCTTGATCTGATACCATGTTAAGAAAAGGAAGAAACTATTATTATTGCACAATAATCCAAAAGGCTCACCACTAAAGATCGATGATTACAGTGACTTTTGTTGGGCTTATCTTATGTCACACAAATCAGACCTGTTTAGCATTTACTACCTTTTCCACTCTATGGTTCAAACACAGTTTTCTACCACTATAAAAATTCTTTGGATGGGGAGTACTTTTTGATTGAATTTACCGATTTTCCTGCTTCACGCGAAACTATTCATCAATTCTCATGTTCTAACACTCCGGCTCAGAATGGTAGAACTGAACAAAACATCGGCATACCTAGAAACTGCTCGATCTCCTTTTATTCTCTTTTGTTCCGCTATATACTGGGGTGAAGCCGTTCTTGCGGCAGTGTATCTTATTAATCGTATGCCTTCTAGTTTTTTTTCGGGTATCTCCCCTTATGAGAAGCTTTTCGACCATACTCCTAGTTATTCCTTGTTGCGTGTCTTTGGCTCCATCTGTTTTGTCCTCCTTCCTAAACATAAGCGGAGCAAACTCAGTGCTCGTTCCGCTCTCTGTGTCTTCTTAGGGTATGGCCTTCAGGAAAAAAAATATCAGTGTTATGATCCTGTTTTGAAACACGTCTCACTTTATGTTGTGTTTTTCAAGCATCTCTCCTATTTTAATCTACCTCCCAAATATACCCCTGTCTCCAAAGACAAGTTGGTGTTTCTGCATCCGTTTCCTCTCGATGTGCCTTCTTAGGAGTTTATCTCTAATCTTGATGTTCATCATCTACCCCGCATCCCATCCTTAGAAACCTTCATCTTTCCCCTTAGTTTACGCTTGTCGATCAGTTAATCCTTCTCTGCCATCAACCACCAGCTCTAATCTTGCTCCCATTGTTCTCCGAATTCCGATCCTACTGAACGTCGCTACCCTTTGCGCACTCGTACTCCGTCGGTAAGACTTGGTTTTTCGTATACTTGTTTTTCTCCTTCTTATCGTGCTTTTTTGACTTATATTCATGCTTATTTTGAACCTCAATCTTATAAGAAAGCATGTACTAATCCTAATTAGGTTAGTGTCATGTCTGATGAATTATCTGCTCTTCAAAAAACTGGTACTTGCGAATTTATTCCACTGCCTACAGGTAAAACTCTCATTAAGTGCAAGAGGGTGTACATGGTTAAGATAGATCCTTAGAGCACTACAAAACTCGTCTGGTTGCTAAGGGTTTTTTTCAGGAATATGGCATTGACTACGAGAAACCTTTGCTCCTGTGACTAAAATGACCACAATTCGTACACTTATATCCGTGGCTGCAGTCGGTTACTAGTCTGTCTTTCAAGTGTATGTGAAGAATGCATTTCTTAATGACCACCTTAACGAAGAAGTTTATATGCGTCCTCCCCCGGATCTCTCTCATCCCCTAGGTTTGGTTTTCCTTCTCCATCGTGCCCTTTACGGTCTGAAACAGTCTCCTCATGCTTGGTATGACCATTTTCACTCTACCATTACCCAAATTGATTTTTATTCCAACATTCATGATTCGGCCCTCTTTATTCATCATACCTTTGCTAGTATTGTTGTTTTGCTCTTATACATGGATGACATGATCATTACTGACTTTGGCTCCGCCACTATCTTTGAAGTCATGCAGCATCTCTTTGGGGGGTTTGAGATGAAAAATTTGGGCCCTCTTCGATATTTTCTCGGTATTAAGGTGGCTTCTTCCCCTAATGGTTATTTTCTCTCTCAAACTAAGTATGCTCATGAGGTTATTCACCGAGCTCATCTCACCGACAATAAAATTGTTGACACCCCAATTGAATTGTATGCTAAGTTCTCTTCCACATATGGTGTACCACTTGAGGATCCTTCCCTTTATCGGGAGCGTTGGGTGTTTGGTCTATCTCACAGCAACCCGCCTAACATAACTTATGTTGTTCATGTTGTTAGTCAATTTGTCTCAACTCCTCGCTCTACCCACTGGGCAGCTTTACTCTATATGATCCGTTACATCCGACACACTATTTTTCACAATTTATTATTGTCCTCTACATCCTTTCTGACTCTTCAAGCGTATGCAGACGCTGACTGGGCTGGTGACGTTTCTGATCGCAAGTCTACCACTGGTTTTGTGTATTTCTTGACAACTCTCTTATCTCCTTAAAGAGTAAGAAATAGTCTGTGGTTGCATGTCCCACTGCGGAGGCTGAATATCGGGATATGGCCCATGTAACTGCTTAAATTGTCTGGCTTTGGTGGCTTCTCTCTAATTCGGGTGGCTCCTCCACTTCTTCTACCTCTCTATACTATGATAATAAGAGTGCCATCCAAATCACTCATCATTCCGTATTTCATAAATGCACGAAACATATTAAGATTGATTGTCACTTCGTTCGTCATCATCTTCAGTTGAGTACTATTTGTTTACTGTTCATCATGTCCACCTTGCAGCTTGCTGATCTCTTAACGAAAACTCACACTGCGGCTCGTTTTCGTTTTTCGTTAGACAAACTCTCACTGCTCTCCAGTCTCGCATCATGAGTTTAAAGAGGGGTATGAGAATATATATTACTTATTTTAATTCTAGTTCAGGGTATATACATCATTTAATCGATCATTAGTGGTGAGCCTTTTAGATTATTATGCAATAATAGTAGTTTCTTCCCTTTTTAACAACTTAGCCCAACAATACGATTCAACATGGTTGGTACCATTACAGTAGTCACACTTCCGATCACCATGGCCACTACGACAACCACCATCGCAATTACCACCACGGTTACCACAACTACCATGATTACCACGACCATTATCACGAAAAGAACTATGGCTTCCACCACAAGAAACTAAAGCAGAAGACTCGAAAATAGCAAGAGTAGGCACACCAGAAGACTGGCCCAAGGAGGACCGTAATAAGCGAGAATATGCATTAGCGGCAGTAGGTAATGACTCGCTTACAAGAATTTGAACCTTGAACCCGGTGAAGGTCAGAATCCAAACCATAAAGTAATGATACAATCATGAAATCCTCCCACTAACGCTTCTGATGCTGTAACTCAGTAGTGAATAGACGATGTTGTAGCAACTAATCCCACAAACTCTTAAGCTGAGTGTAATACTCGGGTAAAGACCTCCCTACTTGCTTAGTTAAGAAAATCTGCATAACTCATAAACACGAGAGATATTGCTCTAATTCAAGAACGAGTCTGCAAGAGTCTCAAATCTGCTTAGAATTATCGCAAACCTTCACAGTAGTCGCAACATGTAGTTTCAAACTATGCCATAACCAGCCCATAACAATATAATCGATAGTTTCCCAACTAAAAAGAGTAAAGCCGCCTTTGGGTGGAGAATGATCAGTGATGTAATTTAATCTCTGCTTCCCTTTCAAAAAAATCTTAAAGGCATGTGCCCAAGCTAAATAGTTAACAACATTCAGCCATTTAGAAGTATCGTATCTCGGCAAATCATCATCTTTAAGATTAACAAGTTTTGTATCAGCCATATCAACTCAAACCAACAATAACTAGACCACAAAAGAGGAAATAGATATGAAACCCAAAGGAAGGTAAATAGCAATGTGCCTGTGGATAGACCAAAGAACCAACCAAATGAGCCAAAGCTACGAAAACAATCCAATTTGATGCGAAATAGGAAATACCGAAGCCAAACAAGGAGGATTAGAGTCAAGCTGATGCAAAACTAATCCTAAAACATGCAATAGAGGAAGAACAGAAGCCAAACAAAGTAGAAAAAAACACAGCGGCGAACTCCTACGAAGCCGTCAACGCTCCTTGGTGCAAAACAGTGCAAAGAAAAAACCATAGAAATCCCCAAATCAACCACAAATCTATCTCAAACAGGTAATTTTGGCACCTATAAAGTAGATATTGAGCATCGAAATCAACCCACGACACCGCGATTTGTAGATTCGAACAAGGGTTTCAAAAAACTGAATACATTCTGTTGTTGTAAAATATTAAGTTAGGATTTGGAAGAAGAAAATAAAGAAGAGAGGAAGGAAAAGAAGGGTCTAAGGAATCTATCTGTCTCCTTCAATCATATGTATTTATAATATTATTGTTCCAAAAGTAGTTCCAATAATACCCTTATAGAATAAAAACAAACGAACAATAAAAGAAAATAAATAAAAACACTTCTAACATTCTAATCACCAAATGACCAAAAAATTATACATGGTTATATCTTATTTTTATAATAGACGATTATTGTTGTTAAGCCAACAATTGTCCCAAAAACTTAAGCTGTTAGAAAATTTGCCCAACAATGTATATCAAACGACCTAACACTCCCACTTACGTGCGACCCTATCTCGCACGTCAAGAGATAAACAAACTGAACAAAACATATGCACTAATAAAGACAGAACATAGTGCTCAATGACAAACATAACAACGAAACAGATGAGACCTGAACCCAAGACCTCTTGAAACAGAACTCGGATACCATCTTAAGTCACCAATTGCCCTAAAAGTTTAATTTGTTAAGAAAGGGGTTTGACAATACATATCAAGCTATCCAACAATAGTATTTTCAAATGCATTTTTTCGAATAAAATACACTTCTTTTAGCATAATGGGTCAAGTGGGGGAATTTTAAACCCATGGTTTTGTGGTGGCCCATTAGCCTCATGTTTTACATGCTTTATTTGCATTTGGATTCCACTAACTACTAACCAACAATTAAAGATAAAGTGCAATCTAATTAAATTTTAATTTAGGAAAAATTCTTTTAAGATAAGAAAGAAACCATTGATAGACAAGAATCCTTCTAAGAGTTGTCTTTTGGGTTATGTTCTACCCTCTACAAAAGATAGAATAAATATCCCTTATCGTTACAGTTTTCCATCAGTAAAATATACGACTATTCTGAATAATTAGAGACGGAACGAAAAATGTGAGCCAAGAATTAAGGATTTCGAGTAAATGTTTCACCTATTCAATTTATCAAATATCAATGGCCACCAAAGGTATGTTCATTATGTTCAATTTTTCATGAGATGTATTAGATTTAAGATCCTATATATTGAATATTTCGCATAATATTATAATGAAAAAGTATAGATTTTTTTCAACATTTTGTTTACACCTTGTCATTTGTTTCCATTACATCCCCTCATAAGCCAACTTTGTCTTTGTCTAGATAGAAACATGCAATGGATGAGGAAATGAGGGCTCTTCATGAGAATTAGACCTAAGAGCTTATTGCTCTTCCCCTAAGGAAACACTATTGGTTATCGTTGGGTGTACGGTATTAAGTATCTTATTGATGGATTTGTTGAGCATCTGGAAGCATGCTTTGTTGCTAAAGGATACACGTAGACATATGGTGTGGATTACTTGGAGAATTTTTCTCCCGTTGCTCGTCTTATTTCTTTTGAATCCCACTTTTTGTAGCGGTTTGTCACTAAAAGACAGCCCAGTGCACGAAACTCCCTCGTATGTGGGGTCTGGGGAGTGGGCGGACCACGATGAGTCTATATAGTATATACCTTGCATTCGCAAGAGGCGGTCCGTCACTCTTGGCCATTATACCAACTTGACATAAAAAAATGTCTTTTCTTCAAGGTGAGCTTCAAAAAAAGGTATATATGGAACAATCTTCTAGTTTTGTTGTTCCTGGTAGTAAGTATCATGTTTATCGCCTACAGAAGGCGCCATATGATCTTAAACAGTTTGCTCGTGTTTGGTTTGATAGATTCTGCAATATTGTCCTCGAGTATGGTATTCGACGCTTAACTTCCAATCACTCTATTTTTGTTCGTCGTTCTTTCGTTGGGATCATTCTCTTAATTTTCTACGTGGAGGATATTATTATTCCGGGTGATGATTCTCATGGTATTATTGATTTGAAGCGCCATTTGCCACCAATTTCATATTAAAGACTAGGGTCTTTTGCATTATTTCCTTGAAATTGAAGTTGCTCCTTCATCTCACAGTATTTTCTTATCTCAAAAGAAATATATACTTAATCTTTTATCTTAAACTAGTTTATGGGTGTTCATCCTATTGATACTCCTATAGATTCTACGATTAAGCATGGCATTAAAAACAAGAGAACATTTTCCAAATGTAGGTCGTAATCGGCACTTAGTTGAAAAGTTTATCTATCTTATTGTCACCCATCCAGACATTACTTATGTAATTGGGACACTTTGTCAGTTTATGTATGCTCTTTGCGGTCCTTACTTTGAGGTTGCCTGTCGTATATTGCGTTATCTCAAAGGTACACCTGGCTGTGGATTGTTATATCGACCCTCTTCTTTGTCGGTAATTGGTTATAGTGATGTATTGGGCTAGTTGTAGATATGACCGCCGTTCCATTTTTAGCTATTGTACCTTTGTTGGTGAGAACCTTGTTACTTGGTATAGTAAAAAACAGAATGTTATTGCTCGCTCTAGTGTTGAGGGTGAGTATCGTTCCATAATTCATACCGCCTCTGAAATGTTTTGGGTTTGCTTCCATTTTCATGATCTAGGTATTGATATTCCTCTACCTATGGACACGAGTTGCGATAATCAAGTCACTATATTCATAGCTAACAATCTCATTTTCCATGAGCCTACTAGACACACGGAGGTTGATTGTCATTTCATCCGAGATCTTTCTCATGCGCAAGTAGATTGTGACTCGTGTTCGTTCTAATGATCAACTCGGTGATATCCTCACCAAACTTCTGGCTCAAGCTCTCTTCCAATGTCTCTCTTCCAAATTGAGCGTGTTTGATTTGTATGCTCCATCTTGAAAGAAGAGTGTTAGAGTTAATTCCTTATGTTGGTTTTATTTCATGTATTGCCAAGAGGGGTATATTTGTATTTCTCTGCTTCTAGTATAAATCTATTTTAAGGTGTAGGGTTTCATTATGAGCCCTAAAACCTATTGTTCCTCTTTCTCATCCTTCTCTTCTCTTCTTCTCCAGTGACATAACCATAAATCCTTAGTTACAACTCAACTTGTCAATGACGGAGTTAAGCACGAAACAATAAATCTTGACTGTAGGCAGTCTCTATTTCTCTGGTTAGGCTTTGTCCTACATTAATTTAAGCATGCTTTTTTTTTAATTAAGTATTAAGCACATGTTGAAAATGCTACCCACATTGATTATGTTGACTTGTCAAGCATTTATTTCACCATTTATTTTTACTGTGCATTTGATAATCCCAGACTATATGCTCAATATATGAAGGCCACTACCCTAACAACGGAAAATCCTTCTAACAGTTCAGAAAACTTTCTTACATGTTTATGTCCATGGTCAGAATTCTAGTCAAGTGTAAAAGCGCTATATAGCTTACTATAGATTTTCAAGATCTGATTTAACCATTAGTTCTTGTCGCACCACAATATATATACTGTTAAAAGATCTGATGTGAAAATTATGAAATGTAAATAATTGATAACAACCTGATTAGTGGTCAACTTGGGCTGCCCTTCAAGCCGCGTTAAACGATACTTGTAAATTACAAAACCAGAAATACCTGTCTCAGGCCACAATTGAACAACCTGAAGAAAGAACGCAATATCAATCAAACTGAAGTCAGAATTTGTGGTGAGAAAGCTGTTGATGAAGTATACCCTCAGTCAAATTAAATTGACATTCATGTTGAATTCTCAACCCAATAAAGCCTTGTCCCAATTACATGGAGTTGGCTATGTGAACCTTGTTTTTCCATTCTGCTCAATCAAGATTCACAGGACTTGAATGATATAGGAGACAACATATTCAAAACACAATCTTCTTGCACAGTAGCTTAAGCCACATTTGGAAAACACTATTAAATCCAACTTCATTACTCAAACCCACTCAACCTAGTAGAAATATCAAACGCGGCCTACGAGAATTGAATGTGGTTCAGTCAATCCACATTATCGCTTTGTGACCACTGGACCAAATGCATTTACAATACACATATTTCCACCACTAGATGACTATCCAAATCAAATAACCTAAGGTTCTTAATTCTCATTCAGTTTGGACTAATACATAAAGCATGTTTTAATAGAAAGTAATGCTTTTTTGGAGGTTAGTAATGCATTGAAATTTGGCATGCTTTAAAATAGGAAGTTCTTTGGCATCAGGGACTGCAAATCTTAATTAAGATAACTAGATATCCACCTTGTACAAGCCATTATATGTGTACATTTTGCCACGGTAACTATGATCAGATTCATGCCTCCTGACAACTCTAACAGGTATTGATTGCTCCATATTATTCTGCATGCAAATAAAAGAATGTGTAAACTCAAAATGCCACAGAAAAATCACATGCAAGAGCAATTATTGTAGTTTGGCATAGAGAAATACTTTGAACACTTGTTTATGCATCATACCTTGAACAAATTATATGCATTCTATTGGTACAGTGAACATAAAAATTCACAAGAGTTCCTATTTTCAAGGATCAAATTTTCTTTTCACTAAAATGAGAGATATACAGCATGAAAAAGAAATAAGATCTTCACATTATAGGCCTAATAGTCATAGTTGAGCCAAATATTGGTCTTACTTTCTAAGCATGTTGTCTTAGCCAACTTTTTGGCAACTAAATGATAATTAGGCTTTTTTATGTCCACAAGAGTTCCTATTTTCAAGGATCAAATTTTCTTTTCACTAAAATGAGAGATATACAACATGAAATGCAATAAGTTCGAAGATCTTCACATTTTAGACCAAATAGTCATAGTTGAGTCAAAAATTGGTCTTAATTTCTAAGCATGCTTTCTTTGCCAACTTTTTGGAAACTAAATGATAATGAGGCTTCGACACGCATATAATGGGAGAAGCATTACAGAGTAAAAGAAATGAACTTAGCATTCTAGTTTTTAGTTTCTACAAGCTATGTTTGGAGGTGGGATATGTTGAAGGAAAAAATAGAGAGGAAAAGCAAATGACACTACTTGCACTTGTTCATTTTTTATGGGTAACCAAACAGGAAACCAAAAAATAAAAAACTAAGGGTCCGTTTGGTACAGTTTTCCGAAAACTATTTTCGGAGAATTTTGTTTTGAAAAAAGCAAAACCACATTTGGTTGGCACTTCTGAAAAAACGATGTTTGAAAAACACAAAAAACTGAGTTAAAAAATTGGGCGTTTTTGAAAACAGCTAAATGATGTTTTCATTTTTTTTTTGTCAATTTTTTTCGTTCGTCATTTGTACAATCAACACACAGAATCAACGGCGCGATCATCGTGGTTGTCTCAGGCAGTCGCTGTTGTCGTCATCGTTCGTCTCAGCCTCTCAGGCGGTCGCTGTTGTCGTCGTCGTTCGTCTCAGCCTCTCAGGCGGTCGTCAGCGACGTCGGCATCGGCATCTCAAAGCTCAGACTCGAAACTCAAATTGGAAGGCGTCGAAGGCGTCGTCGGCATCGGCATCGGCATCGCGAACCTCAAACTCGAAACTCATATTCGAAGGCGTCGAAGGCGGCGGCGACGTCGCGACCTTTCTTTGTCGTTCGAAATCGTCGTTGTCGTCGTCGTCGTCAGCTAGGGTTTCAAGTTTCGCCGCCACCGTCGTCGAGCATCCACCATCGTCGCCGGCCTGTCATCGTCATCGGCTAGCTACCACCATCGCCGCCATCATCGCGAGGCATTTTTTTGATACTCGCCGTCGCCGGCGCAACCTCTAGTTACTCTCAAGGGGGTCGCCGGGGTTAGGGTTAGGGTTTGGGTTTGGGTTAGGATTTTTAAAAATAGTACACCAAATGCAATTTCTCTTTTCAAAATATTAGAAAATAATTTTCAAATTCATTTTTCAAAAACAATTTTCAAATTACAATTTTAAAAAACGCAACCAAACGGACCCTAAGTTTTCCAACACATCTAGTCATTTTCTTCTCATTTTCTTAGTGCGGCCAAACAAAAGCAGAAAATGAGAACCAAACATATGGTAATGGCACCAAACTACTAATGTCTGATAAAAGAGATTGAACAGCATTGGTAATATTTTTCCCAGCTATATGTGACTAAACCTCAGACTATCAATAAAAATGTTGACGCAGGACATGAAGGGCCAAGAAATAGAAGAAAGGCAGTGCAAAAGTGTCACAACTCTAACACATGGCTACAGCCTTAACTTTTCAATAACAACTCTAAATAATAGATTAAGAGAGCCTCCTATTTATAGGACTAAAACCCTAATTTTAAAAAAAATACTTGAATCGTAAATTAAATGAAAATAAAATAAAATCTTAATTAAAAGCTAATCAAAATATTTAGAATCCTAATCTAAAAGAAAGCAAAACAAAATTCTAACTAAAAATAATCTAAGCAAAAGCAATTAAAAAAATTTAGAATCTCCACCACTGAGAAAAAGAACTTGATCTCGAATTCGCCTTGAAAATACTTAATTCTGTCATGCCAAATAATCAAGTATTTTGAACAAGCGAGTTGCATCGGTTTCATCCAATTCAAACAAATCTTGATCTTAATTCTATCATGTCAAATAATCAAGTATTTTGAACAAGCGAGTTGCACCGGTTTCATCCAATTCAAACAAATCTTGATCTTAATTCTATCATGTCAAATAATCAAGTATTTTGAACAAGCGAGTTGCACGGGTTTCATCCAATTCAAATAAATCTTGATATTGAGACTGCTGACAAAATCCACCAAGTATGGATTGAATACCCAATTAAAGTTTTCAACACCAATTAAATCAATCTGTTCTATCTTAAGGGAGACTTGTGTTGATGGACAAATAATAAAACTGGACAAGTTGAGTACACTCTCATGTTCAAGAGACTTCATTTAGTAAAGCCATTTTCTGCACGAAAATTTCTTATTATTCTTCAATAGATGGAAGAGGATAGAATCATTTAACTCATGAAATGGAGTAGAATCAGACTTGTCATGTCCTAGGATGTAGTAGTATTGCGAAGTAGGCATCAAGGTGGAAACCCCTGATTGGACATCCCATCTTTGTTTGGAATTGTAGACTTCAACAAAATAATTTTTTCATTGTATATAAAGCTAATGGTGTTATCTTCCCTATTATAAATGGCACTAAATTCATTCATCCATGGATACATAATATATGTAGGAACTAGGAAGGACATCGCACCATACCTCATAAGAATAATCACCAATCTAAAAGAATAATCAAACACTTTTGGGAGACTAAAAGATGAGTGTAATCAGAACAATGCAGTTGATATGGTTGATGCAGATGGAGTTTAGGAATAAGTTTCATCCTATTGACACTTTTTCCAGCTATCGACTTCATTAGATATCCTCCATCAATAGTAATTTTGCAAATTTTGTTGGTGCACCTAAGAAAGGAAAGAAATTTATTAGAGCGCTTCCACTCCATCAAGCACTTCTTAAAGGTGGAAGAAATTTTTTTTTTTTTTGGCTACTTTATTTTGTGGGGATTGGGTTTCTTTTTCCCATGTTTTCGCCTGATTTAATTGAGCCGGTTTGGGTTAGTCTATTTATGTTTTCCTCCTTCTTTAGGCTAGTTTAGTTGCTTTAAAAAGAGTGGGTTATTTAATGGGATGGATGTGTTTTATTTTTATAATTTGGGGTCGGACATGGTTGGCCTCAAAAGTGTTTGAGAGTTTTAGGTTAAAAATGGTGGCTTTATAGGGTAGGATCGTGGGATTCAGGTCATAGTTTACTGTGAACATGGGCTTCTGGTCAAAATGAAAGGGTTTACCCGTATCGAGTCGAAACGCAAGTCACCTTCTCGTGTTGCGAGGTTAGAGTTTGACGAAGAGGAAGAACGAAAGAGAGAAAAGAAAGTGAGAGAATAGAAAAATAATTAGAAAAAAAATCAAGGAAGTGTAATCAGCCCTACACTTGATGTGTATTTATATTATTATGATATCAAAGACAATTGCAAAAATACCCTAGTCAACAAGCTAATGATTTTGTAAGAATAATACCTAATTGATCATCCAATACAGAGTGAAATTTGCATCTTCATCAAAAAATCTCACTAAAGTCACATACCACCTTAATATGCTTAGTGCACTCATGGAAAATATGATTATAAAACATAAAAATGGCTACTTAATTATCACAAAACATCTCCGTAAAAATAGGCAGTACGTAGGGGTGTAAAAATAGCTCGAGGCCCGTCACTAGGCGGGCCCGGTCCAGCCCACAAGAAGCCCGAGCCCGGACCTAGCCCGCATACCCCTTAGGCGGTCTTGGGCCTACTCCCTTGAGCCCACGGCCCGGCCCTACTCCCTTGAGCCTGCGGCCCAGCCCATTTGGCCGGCCCTTTTAGCCCGAATATTAACATATAATAATATTAATATATATTTAATAAATAAACTATAACCTAATATTAAGTAAACTATAAACTAATATTAAGTAAACTTTAAACTAATATAATAAAATATAAACTTATAAACTAATAAAATAATAAAGTATAAACTTATATAATAAACTAATAATTAATAATAAAATAATAAACTAATAAACTACTTATAAACTAATAAACTAATATTAGAATATAAACTTATAAACTTATATAATAAACTAATAAACTACTAATAAACTAATATTAGACCATAAACTTATAAACTAAATAACTAAAAAGCTAATAAAGTTATAAATTTATAATAAACTATGAATTTATAATAAAATAATCAACTAATGAATAAACTTATAATAAACTATAAAGTATAAATTTAATAATTTTTAGTCTTATATAACAAGTTAACAACTCAAAAAATTAAAGAAATGAAAAGCCCGCAAAAGCCCACAAAAAGCCCGACCTGTGGCCCGGTCCCGAGCCCTATACCTCCTAGGCCTGGGATGAGCCCTCTCCCAAAAGGCTCGGCTCGAACTTTTTGCAGGAGCCCGTTAGGCTGGGACTGAGCTTGACCCGCCCAAACCACAGTCGGGTCGGGCCCGGCCGAAATTACACCCCTAGTAGAGTGATGCCAAAGTTCTAAAGAAGAAAGTGAATCAATAACATTTTGGAGGCGACATGAGCCATAGCACGATACACAGATGCTAAAACGGGCAACAACACTCTATTTCTATATTGCAGCAAGTAAAAAAGATTATCTCCAACAAAGATACTATAGTCAAAGGTAGACAAGCATTTGAGATGACTAACAGCCCGATTAGCATCACTAAAACCATTCACAATCAAAAAATTAGCGAGGAATTACAGTTATCCAGGACTTGGGGCAAGTTTCAAAAGCATAGTATACAACAAACAACATCAAAATACAACTGTCGTGAACGATATGACTATACTGACAACATAACTAATACCGAGATGTATAGCAACAAGATAAATTACAAAAGATACCTAGGTCAACATAAAGTGAAAATAAAATGCTCAAACAAAAACAATGAGAAGGAAAAAATATAGAGTACCTATGCAAGCATGAACTTCAACTACCAGCAAAGAGTTTTCACCTTGTTACATTTTGAGACCTCAATGACTTGCATATAAATATTTCCATGTGAATTGCGATACTAGTCATGCAAAAGAAATTACAAGTTCACAACTTGCTCACCTTTAGCGCCAAATTACCACGAGACATTTCTTGATTTTTCACTTGGCATTTATTACCAAGCAAGTCATTTCCACCTTGACCGGTATACAAAACATCTTCCAAATTATCAAGATCATCCACATATTGATCAGACAACACAATTGATACTGCGAATGGGAAGGTATAGCCCTCGTACTCCTCCTGCAACATTAGAGGTGATGAATGAATAAACGAAGATAATTTGAGTGCTCACAGTAATATTTTTAAAGAGAGAGAGAGAGAAGGGAAAAAAAATATAGCCTTTTGAAAAGGAAAAAAACATAGCCTATTGAAACCATTGTATTGTAATATGAAAAAGAAAGCCGAGAGAGGGAGAGAGGTCAATGTAGCATGCCTTAATCTTAGTACTACAGCCGGGCAAAGATTGTATGGAGTTCATTGAAAGTTTGCTAGCTTACTAACACTGTATGATTAACAATGTTATCTAATTCCTACATGTGTAATAGTAAATGCAACACAATACATCATATTTGGATGAATCCTCCTTGCACTTTGCATTAACCATGCTATTTTTTTCCTCTTGTATTTGATGAGCACAGACCATTCATCAATAATGTTAACTTGATATAGCGTAGTACTTAATAAATTGACTGAATATTAAGAAGGGGGGATGGGGGGAGGAAAGATTGAAAGAAAGCTATCGTTGGAAGATGGTGTGGTGTGCTAAGGTTCCTCGTAGCGGCGTTTACTTAGACTGCCGCTAAGGAGGGTATCCTGACTATTAACAACCTGCGAAGAAGGGAACATGCTTTGAAGATTGGTGCTGCATGTACAAGAAAGCGGGGGAATCGGTGAATCACTTGTTGCTTCATTGCTCTGTGGCAATGCAACTCCGCGACTTATTTCTATCTTCATTTGGGGTGGGTGATTCCTAGATTGGTAAAGTAGCTTTTGGAGTGTTGGCATAGGGGACGTCCCAAGAGAAGGAAGAGAAGGTTTTGGAACATGGCGCCTCTCTGTATTTTTTTTGTGTTCATGGAAATAGGGGAATCGTAGATCTTTTGAGGGTGTGGAGTTCCCTGAGCCTTCTTTGAAGAGTGTGGTGCTACCAACACTACTTCTGGATCCCTGGATTTTATCCCATTAGCCTATACTGCTTTATAATTTTTTTGGGAGATTTCCACATCACAACAGTATAGAGATCTTTTGGATAGTTTTGTTTTGCCTTTGTATACCCCATATGTACATGTTGTCGCTTTTAATATTTAATGATATATTCTTTACTTATCAAAAAAAGAATATTTTTTTCTTTTACGGGTATTGCTTTGATGCATATTGTTGAGGGTTGTTTATGTCAATATTATAATTTGATTTAATACAAATAGTTATAATAGCTAACCCTTTAGGTTAAGCTCTCCTATTCTTCTAATCCATTACATTAGCATGATATCAGAGCAAAGATTCTTGATAAAATTTAACAAAA
>JAULJZ010193711.1:0-20607 GCA_032270985.1 Heliamphora pulchella | reverse complement strand
TTAATTCTTGCAGTAATTTCATAAATTGCATATCTAGATTTAGTGCGATATTAAAAGGTTTTTCTGAAAAGATTTTTTATTTCTCCATTACTAGAAAAGAAACCCAATTCTCCCCCCCTCTTGGGTTGCCTATTTATAACATAATCAATAACTGGGTTGAGAATTGCGAACCTAGGGGTGTTGAGTGCTTGCCATTATATATGGGTCGAAACCTAGGGAGGTTGAGTCCTCTTAGGACTCTATCTTTTTTTTCTTATCTCTGAGTGATTGCCTTATCATGAAGCAATTCTTATTGCTCCAGAACGCTTGGATTCTGCATTTTCGAACTGTTCGTATCAGGAATGGAATCCTTTTGGGTTATCCGTATGTTTGGGGGCGATTTGGACCTGAGTATTGTGGGCTCCCCTTTTCTAGGGTGGTTTGAATTCATCATGGGCCGAACAGATGGTGGATCGATTTCTTTGAGCGCAGTATTGATCCTATTGGCCTTGGGCTTAGCTTCAAGCCTATAAATTCGTTCACCTTCAATTGTGACCACAGTTTTGTCCAATTACTTATCATATCCAATTTTCTTGTTATGTCCTTGTGCTTAAAAGATTTAGGACATAAATGAGACAATCATTTCTAATTTATTATCATTTTATATCATAATCACGGTAATTTTTAATTTTAAAAAAATAAATATATACTTTTTAAAATTATTTGTAAATGTGAGTGTATATTTTAGTTTAAAAACAAAACATAATAGGCACGAGACACTTGAATTATTTTAAAAACTTAAAACCTATTTATCTGTTAATTTTCTCTTGTAATTTTTTTCTCAATTAAGGCTAGATAAGCTACCTAGGCTTTTTGATTTTATTTTAGTTAAAAACGTAAAAAGTTCAACATAACCCATTTGAAAAAAAGTAAAAAAAAACTTAAAAAAATTAAAAAATCAAATTAAGTCGCTAATTTTTAAAATACTCTGTTCAAACTCTTATTATTTTTAAAATATAATAATATCTTTAATTTATAATTTATTTACTACAATTACTAATTATAAATAAATATTATTTTGAGCTATATAAAAGCATAAATCTATATAATTTGAACAAAAAAGTAAAAATACTATTTTTAATCTAAAATCAATCAGTTTAAAAAATTAACTTAAAAAATAATTTGTCAAATGATTTATTTTAAACTAAATTTATTTTTTAATTAAAAATACAAAAGAATACAAAAATTAATTTTTAAACTAATTACGTACTGTAAAGTCTCTAGGGAGAAACACAGAATGATAGTAGCATAGAACTAACTCGTCGCTGGTCGAGTGCCTAGCGGCGGCGTCTACTCGCTGGCCAAAACTGAAATTTTCGATCGACATCGTCTACTCGCCGTCCAAAACTGAAGTTTTTGATTGTCGTCTCTTCTCGCCCACCGAAATCGAAGCACACCACTGGTAAATTCCTGATTCTATTCTTCGTTTTTGTTTTTATAGGATCTAAGTTTTCAATTTTCAGGAACTGATTGTGGTTTGGAGAGAGATTGAAAGATGGCGGAGGAAGCCGTACTGAGCTTCTTGGAGAAGAATGACGAGATCGCAGATTCTGGTCAGTTCGCGGCCGACCGCGGAATTGACCACCAAGAACTCACCAACATCATCAAGAGCCTTTATGGTTTCAGACTCGTCGATGCTCAGGTTTCCATTTGCTCTCATATTCTTCACATAAACATATGTATATATTTGCGTACCTTTTGTAATGCTGTTGAGCAGCGTTAGTTTTTATTCGGAAGTGAATCAAGTTTTCAAAATTAATATGCAAATTCTTCGCGTATGAACATTTTCCCCCAGTTAGCGTGTAGATTTTTTATACCATATTTTCATTTTAGTGAACCTTTTGCAGCAATAGCTCAATTTAGTATATTTTTTTGAAATCGAAAAAGTAAAAATTTGTGCTCAAAAAAATTTAGAAGTTCGATTTTAGGCGTTTTTTATTATTTTTTTCGTCTTTATTAAACCCTTCTCAACTTTAATCTGGACCATTCCTCTCCTGCAGCCAAAGTGATAGTGGCTGTAGCATCCACCGGTAATATGTGGAAGATCTCGGTTTCATAAATGTAGGCAAAGCGTAAAAAGGGAGTCATTTCCGCTCCTGGTCCTACTCGGCGTATGATACCCCATCCCATATCGGTAGGAGATATAAATTAAGTATGATATATAAAAAAAGAGAAATTAAGTATTATATAAAAAAAAACTTGTGGGCTACTACGAAATAACTTAGCTTAAGTATTTTGAGCCGCGTTGTTATGTTATTTATTCAAGTTATTGGGTCATTATTTTATTTGGGTCGTTTCAAATGGTATCAGAGCTAACCTTGGTTCCCCATGTAGGATTCCATAGTGGTATGGATAGATGAGTAGAAGCTACGGAGAGGGATAGAGGTCCCGAGATTATATAGTTAGTGCACACTTATGGGCTGTTTTGTGTCCACTAATTGGCTGCTATTTACATCCCAATTAGGAAAAGAACTTGGGTCACGCGACGAGGGCGTCGCGTTTTTGAGTGGGAGATATTGTGATATCCCATCACACATAAGTATGATATATAAACAAATTTATAGGCTACTATTAATAACTTGCCTTACGCATTTTAGGCCACGTTGTTAGACTCCTTTTGAGTTATTGGGTCAGTGGTTCACTTGGTTCGTTCCACGGCGGAATTGGCCGGGGAGGTCCAAGGGACCCATAGAATAGAAATATTCTTCTTTTTCTATTTAAATTTTTAGTTGTTTTTAGAAGAGAGATTCATTTGACTTGTAGCCTTTTCACGGGAAATTAGAAATATTAAAAAATTGAAGTATTTAATTAGCTCCCCAAAAAAGTCCTGTCCTTTTTAGCTCAATTGGTTATAAATGTGGGGGAAAATGGATACTGTAATGGATTAATTGTTTTATTAGAAAGGTAAAATGATATTTGTTACCCTTTTTAAACATGCATGACCTATGGATGCGATTGTCGAATTTTAGATTGAACTTGTATTGTGTCAGATTTAGAAGTCCTAACTGGCCAACATAAAAATCGGTTGATTGTGTGCTGCCCAAGATGCTAACTCAATTCATTTCACGTTCTGTTTGATACGCATATTCAATTGAAGAATACATAAAACATTTGCTTTCTCTTGTTAAATGTACACAAGACTGTTATATACTTATGTATAAATAGGTTGCAATAAGGAAGGAAGAAGAAAAGACTCTTCTTTTGTTGGAAAATGTGTAATCCCACATTGGAAGTTTACAAAATTTTCCTTTAGTTTATAAATAGATGCCTTTTAAACATGTTGTATTTATTAAATACAAAAAAAAGTGTAATAACACACTGGAGCGTGCACGTGTGTGGTGCGGGTAAACGGCGCAATGTGGCGCATTGTTGGCGCTTTAGTGGCGCACTTAGCATTTGGACATGTGGTACGTGCGCGTGCGATTGTGATCAAATTGTGGTGTATTTTTTGTTAATATTAGTGAAAAGTACTAGATAATTATCTTTTCTCTGATTGTTAAAATCAATTTATTTTTAAATATTAACAGTCATGACTGTTTATTATAAACAGTCATTAACTGCTATTAATGAAGGGGGTAACCCTTTAGTTGTGTCCCTACGTGTTCTATAAATAAAGGCTTCTGTTGACAGTTTTAAGATACTTTTCTCTCATAAAATTCGTATTATCCTTCAAGCATTACTTGAGAATTTTTGAGAATTCTCCAGAATTGTTATCTGTAAATCCCGATGCTTTGTTGTATCCTAGAGGCTATTTTCCAGAAACCCAATAGCAAACTCTGTTAGAGTGGGGGCAGAAATCGTCTTAAAGAAAACGATTTATCATGTCTCAAAGCCTCAAAATTTTCCTTTTTCTCCTTTTATTATTTTTCTCAACAATTTTAAGACGATTTTTGAAATGGAAGGAGGTTCTGCCTTTCAAGTTCAATGGAACCAACTTCACTCGTTGGCAGGATAAGATGAAGTTTCTGCTTATTGCATTGAAGATCTTTTATGTTCTGGATCCAAATTTGAAGACGCTTCTCGAACTAATTTCTACAGATACAAAGGCAATAAAGGCAAATAGAAAGAAACAGGAGGAGGATGAACTGGTTTGTAAGGGGCATATCCTGAACACTTTGTCAGACCGATTGTATGATTTTTTCACTGCGATAAAGTCACTGAAAGAAATCTGGAATGCTCTGGAAGCAAAATACAAAACAGAAAAAATAGGTACGGATAAATTTATCATTCTGAAATATTTTAAATTTCGTTTGGTGGATGATATTTTTGTTCTTGATCAAGTTCATGAGTTAAAGATCTTGGTCAATAAACTATTTGATCTCAACATTAAAATTCCTAAGTCATTCCAAGTGGGTGTTATCATTGTGAAACAACCACCCAGTTGGAATGATTACAGGAAGAAGCTTTTGCATATGACAGAAGATCTCACTTTTGGGCAATTCGGCAAACATTTACGAATTGAAGTAGAAAGTCGAATTCGAGATGGTTTACATCTTAACTCTAAAGCGAATGTTAACAATGTTGATAAATGAACTAGTAAGACCGAGAAATATCTTAAGGTGAATAAGAAGGGAAAAAGTTTCAAAAAGAGTAACTTTAAAGATTCCAGCAAAGATAAGAAGAACAAGACATGCTTCAATTGTGGAAAAAAGGGCCACTATATTCGTGAATGCCGGTTTTTGAAGAAACAGAAAAACGAGAATGGTAGCAATTCCAATACTGCAAATGTTGTTGAAGAAATCGTTGCTATGGTTTTTGAAATGCGAATTGGAATGCTTACTGAACTGCATATGGCAGATGCGACTAACTATGCTGATTGGTGGTTGGACTCTGGGGCAACCATGCATGTATGCAACGAAAAAGCGTAGTTAAAAAACTATGTGGATGCAACGGATGGCCAAGAAGTGTTAATGGGAAACATCAATGCTGCAAACTTATGGGAAAGGTGAATATAGAGCTTCAATTCACTTCGGGAAAGAAGATGGTCCTGACAAATGTTTTTCATGTCTCAAAAATTAAGAAAAATCTTGTGTCTGCAAATCTGTTGTGTAAGAAGAGAATTAAGGCCGTTCTGAAAGCTAATAAGTTAATTCTGTCAAAGAGTGGTGTTTTTGTTGGAAAGGGGTATTCTTGTCATGGAATGTTCAAATTAAGTATCAATAATACATCTTCTTATTATTCTTGTGTTGTTGATTTTTCTTCTTTATGGCATGATAGATTAGCATATTTAAATTATAAATATTTGAAAAGCATGTCTAAAAATGGATTAATTTCTTAGAAACATAATGATCATGCAAAGTGTGAAATTTGTATACAAGCAAAAATAACAAAGAAACCATTCCCAAAAGCAAAAAGAGATTCACAACTCTTAGAACTTATTCATTCTGATATTTGTGAATTAAATGGTGTCTTAACTAGAGGGGGTAAAAGATATTTTATCATTTTTATAGATGATTTTGTAGATACACGTATGTGTGTTTAACGAGAACCAAAGATGAGGCTTTTGATATGTTCAAGTGCTTTAAATCGGAAATAGAAAATCAAAAGGAAAAGAAAATTAAAATTATTCGAACTGATAGAGGTGGAGAATATTTTCCTAAAGAATTTTTTACTTTTTGTGAAGAACATGGAATTGTACACCAAATGACTGCACCTTATACTCCACAACAAAATGGTTTAGCCGAAAGAAATAATAAGGCACTTAAAGGATATTGTTAACGCAATGATGTTAAAGGCACAATTGCCTTATAATATTTGGGGAGAAGCAATTCTCACAGCGTGTCATGTGCATAATAGAGTACCATCCAGAAAAATACATGTGTTTCCATACAAGTTATGGAATGGTCAAAAACCAAATTTACAATATCTCATAGTGTGGGGGTGTCTAGCCTTTTATAGGGTTATTGACCCAAAAAGAACTAAATTAGGACCAAGAGTATTGAAAAGTGTTTTTATATGTTATGCTGAAAATTCTAAGGCATATAGACTATTAGACTTGAGTTCTAATGTCGTAGTAGAATCTAGAGAGGTCGAATTTTTTGAAAATAAATTCAACTATGATTTAGAATGTGCTTCAAAACCTATATAAACACAATTTTTTTGAATCTAGTTCTGGGGTTACTCTTAACAATGATAAAAGAAGTTGTCCAGACTCACAATTAGAACCTAGAAAGAGTCTAAGAGTGAAAGGAAAAGAACTTGGGGCCTAATTTTATTTCATCTCAAGCTATAGTCTTTCTTGTTGAGGGAGATAGAGATGTTGGTCTGAATAAGATACATATTGTTTTTACCTTGGACGATGATCCTAAAACTTTTGAGGAAGCCATGTCTTCTAGAGATGTAGCTTTTTGGAAAAAACCTATAAATGACGAAAGTACTCAATATTATTCAATAATACATCGGTACTAATAGATCTACCTCCAGGATCTAAACTTATAGGTTGTAAAACTTATAGGTTGTAACTGCGCATTTAGAAAGAAATATCATACCGATGGATCAATTCAAACTTTCAAAGCAAGATTAGTAGCAAATGGCTTTAGACAAAAAAAGGGCATAAATTATTTTGATACTTTTGAGCCCGTCGCAAGAATCACATCCATTTGTGTTCTTTTTGCACCTGCGTCCTTATATGATTTGTGTGCACATTAGATGGATGTTAAAACAGTTTTTTTTGAATGGTGATCAAGATGAAGAAGTTTATATGGAACAACCAGAAAGGTTTGTTCTACCTGGACATGAAAATAAAGTTTGCAAATTAGTCAAGTCGTTATATGGATGAAAACAGGCACCAAAGCAATGACATGAGAAGTTTGATCATGTTATTTTATCTAACGGTTTTAAACATAATAGTGCTGATAAGTGCATTTATTCTAAATTCACAAGTATGGTGTTATTATTTGTTTTTATGTTGATGACTTGCTAATTTTTGGAACTAATATGAAAGGTGTATATGAAACTAAAAAGTATCTTATTTCTATGTTTAAGATGAAAGATCTTAATGAAGTAGATACTATTCTTGGTATTAAGGTGAAAAGCTTATCGAGGGTTATGCATTGTGTCAATTCCATTATATTGAGAAAATGATTTAAAAATTCAAACACCTTGGAATTAAAAAAACAAATACACCTTATGATTCTAGCGCTAAACTAAACAAAAATTTTGGAAGAGCAATAGCACAACTCGAGTATGCTAGTGTAATTGGTGGCATGATGTATGCCATGCATTGTACCAGACTAGATATAGCATTTGCAGTATGCAGATTTTCTAGGTTTACGAGTAATCCTAGTATAGAGCACTGAAAAGTTATCAGTAGAGTTCTTGGATATTTAAAGAAAACAATAAGTTTAGGACTCTTTTATTTAAGATTTCCAACTGTACTAGAGGGATACTCACATGCTAGTTGGATAACTAGCGCGAGTGATAATAAATCCACAGCTGGTTGGATATTTACCCTTAAGGGTGGAGCTGTTTCTTGGGCATCAAAGAAACAGACATGTATTTCACATTCCACAATGGAATCAGAATTTATAGCATTGGCAGTAGTAGGCAAAAAGGCAGAATGGCTCAGGAATATGTTGTTTAAAATATAGAGTTGTGGCCACAATCAATGCTAGCTATTTTCTTGCACTGGGATAGTGAAGCTACCATATCTAGAGCATACAGTAATGTGTATAACGGAAAAGCTAGACACATTAGTCTAAGACATGAATATGTTAGACAATTAATTCTGGAAGGAATCATAACAATTGTCTGCGTAAGGTTAAGTAGTAACTTGGCCGACCCTTTTACCAAAGGATTGTCTCGAGAATTGGTAAGGGTAACATCTATTGGAATGGGACTGAAACCCTTTTAAAGAATCACTGGTAATAGAAACTCAACCTTGCTTTGTTATGATATAAAGAAAAGGTTTAACAGGTAATAAAAAGTTACTAATATGTGATTAATGTGGCACTGGAATATAATGTTCCATTCAGGATGGATCAGTACTAACTGTTATGATTATAAAGGATGAGTTTCACTCTTAAAGAAGTTCAAAATTTCGGAAAAAATGTCTTTGTAACAGGGACATTAAAAGGAACTTCACCTATATGGACATAAAAGTGGTGTCATTTCTAACAAGAGGTAGGGTATATTCTTGTAAATCTTCATGAAACCAGGATGTAGCACACTGCCATAACAGTGCTAAACTTTGATTGAATTTCTCAATAAATTTAGATATTTTCATGTGTATTGTTTTTGATTCTAAGGCAGAAGAGTTTCGGTTTAAGCTATGGCCACCTTTAACTCTCTTAGAGTTCTGAAATAATTACACTAAGTGAATGTTTAAATCGAAAGATCCCTTCTTCTATGCATGATAATATCGCTGCTATTGATAATACATTCTATATTACAACTTAGTGAGGGATTGTTATATATATATATATATATATGTACGTATAAATAGGTTGCAATAAAGAAGGAAGAAGAAAAGACTCGTCTTTTGATGGACAGTGTGTAACTCCACATTGGAAGTTTACAAAACTTTTCTTTATTTTATAAATATACGCCTTTTAAACATGCTGTATTTATTAAATACAAAAAAAAGAGTAGTAATCATGTGCGCTACAGTGCGTAGCACTAGAGCGCACACGCGCGTGGCGTGGGCAAATGGCGCATTGTTGGTGCTTTAGTGGCGCACTGGGCGCTTAGCACGTGGGCGTGCGATTGCGACCAAATGGTGGTATATTTTTATTTAATATTAGAGAGAAGTATTGGATAATTATTTTTTTATGACTGTTAAAATCAGTTTATATTTAAATATTAACAGTCATGACTGTTCATTATAACAGTCATTAACTGCCATTAATGAAAGGGTTGTAATCATTCAATTGTGTCCCTAGGTGTTTATAAATATAGGCTTCTACTGGTAGTTTTAAGATACTTTTCTCTCATCAAATTCATATTATCCTTCAAGCATTATTTGAGAAATTTTGGAAATTCTCCAAAATTGCTATCTGTAGATCCCCAGGCTTTGTTGTATCCTGGAGGCGATTTTCCAAAAACCCAATAGCAAACTCTCTTAGAGTGGGGACAAAAATCGTCTTAAAAACTGATTTATTGTGCTTCAAAACCTCAAATTTTCCTTTTTCTCCTTTCATTTTATTATTTTTCTCAACAAAGATAACAACCAAACAAGATATTTACGAAAATATTACTATTGTTATATTTTTTTGATTATTGATTCCTTATAAAAAAAAACTATGTTGTGTGCATTGTTTTGTGAGGCTGCCATGCCATTAGCATTAAACACTTAACCCAGGTAAACGAGAAATACCAAATAAATGTATGACCTTTAATATTTTAGTGTATTGGATGTTGAGTATTGGTAGTTTGCAGTTCATCTTTATTGGGATTCATAAGAAAATAGTTCACTCCTATCACCTACAAGAATAACTGATAACATGATGTTGAGTTCAGACAGTGGGGTAATTTTGTATAATTGGAGTGGGAAGAGAAATTTATTTGGTCATATTCTATCACACGTCATAATTGCAGATATTATTTATGTGGATTACACATGCTTCATGGAAATTGTGCAGGACATTAAGAGGGAGAGATGGGTCCTTACTGAGGAAGGGAGTACATATGCTGCTGCAGGATCACCTGAAGTGCAAGTTTTCTTGGCCATACCACCGGAGGGTGTCCCACCGGATGAATTGCAGGTTATTCTTCCGTATATTAGGGCACATCTGCAGTTAGGTATTGTGGACTAATTCATGAAACAATGGGATTTCTCATCTAGGGGAAGCCATGTGCTATTCTCTAATAGCCTCTTATTGCCAATTTTAAGACTTTTGATGTAGCGGGTGTTGCATTTGGTAGTGTAGCCTTGATTTGATTTCAAATGCGGTCATTCGGAATTTAAAGTTCTTGCAGCGACTATGACAATTGTTTGACTGGTTTAAAAAATGTCCGCTTCCAATTGCTCATGAACAATCACTGAGGCTCTTGTTGTAAATTTTGCATTTCGTTTTACTATTGAATTTTGATTGATTATCCTAGGTGATTTATTTATGAGTGACTGTCCGGAGATGTATTGATGAAATTGATCTTTGTGCATGCAGCGGAAAATGGACCCATCGGTTTTCAAAATAGGCCGCTCACAAGCGATAAAGTATCAGTGGGTGGAGATGGGAAAGCAACTAGTGACCAGAAAGGTAACACATGAAGAAAGTGAAATTTAACATTACATTGATATGGAAGAGCTACTTATGTTCTAATAGGAGTTCATGATTCTACTCCCAAACCCGATCTTCTTGGGTATAAATTGTTGCAAAATTGACTTTATATGGTTGTAATTTTAAACTTTAATATTTCATATTTAGTGAGGGCAGGGTGCCTATATATTGACATAACCTAGAATACACAATGCAGTCAAAAATACTTTGACAAGTTTGTGCATCAGAGATTATGCGAATGAATTGTTTAAATTTCTATTGCTTTTTCTCTATTCCTCTCAGTTTTTCAGTAAATTATGCATAATTTACCTGCTCTCCTATTTGATGATACTATTTGATTGCCGAACTTAGAATCTGAATTATGTTCCACTTGATCACCATATGCTCTGCACGTAGGTTGTGATCATACGGTTTTGTTAGCTTTATTTTTGGTATTTAGGCCTTTTGGGAGAGCTGATTCTCCTGAATTCCTATGTGCGGTCAATTACTCATCAGTGCATATAAACAGAACATGTGGTTGGCATTGGTGTTTTTTCCATTTATAGATCATGTCGATCTTTATCATCATGTTAACTTCTCATTATTCTAGCGCTGGTCAATTGCTATAGGTTCAAACTGTGCAAGACAAAGTTAAAGATTTGCTTATAAGGGTACAAGATGGAAAGGTATATATACTTTGACTGACTTTCTCATCATTTCAGCTTATTAAATCTTTGGATAATGCATGCCCTTGTTCTTCAGCTCTGTATTTCAGGATAACTGGAATATCCAACTTTTGCTTTCCATGAAGAAAATGGAATAAAAATTATGACTGGCATTAATATTCTTTGTTTTTAATTGAATATCATTTTTTCATTATTATTACCTGCCACACAAGAACCATCCAGAGTTAATAACGCTGCTATGATAAAGTTTTGCTCCTTATTTGAGATAAGGAAATCACCTGATTTCTAAAAACAAGAACCATATTTATGAAAGAATGGCTATAATATTGACACTATGTATACTTGAGCACTATGCTGCAGCAATTTATATCTGGTGCTTATTTATATCTGAGGTTCCTTGTATAGGTAGGTGCTAGCTGCTCAATTTCTCACCCTGAAGGGAAAGATACAGTAAAGAAGAGACTTTGTATGAGCATGACTTATGCATGCAACTTAAGTAGTTGTTTGTTTCTGCTTTATTTACTGTGTGTATAATTGCTTCCCTCCTATTTATTGTAAATTGTTGTGATGCCACAGGCCATTGACCCAAAAGAAATTGAAGCTCTCAAACGACGAAAGCTCATTGCTCCCCAGTAAGTATCTTCCTGTTCGAAAAATTTATTTTAAACTGTCTGCTTGTAACATTTTTTCCCCTGTTGAAATGACAGCAGCCTGAAATGTTATTTTAGATAAAATTGACCCTTTTTTCTGCTGGGGTTGATGCTTGTGAAGCTGGATAATTCTTTGTGTTAGTTTTTCACATATCTCTTGTTATGGTTATTGTTGATAATTCTTTATATGCTTTTCTTCATAGGACTTGGAAGGGATACTCAGTAAGAAAAGGTCCTAATTATGCCCCAAAAAGGAAAAAATTTGCTACTGATTTGATTCGAGATAATCTGCAAAGGTAATCCAGAAAACTGATAAATATTTCTCAGAGACATGTATTTTGCATACGTACTGGGATTAAACATTTGGGTTAAATGACATAATTTCTAGGTGATTCAAGACAACTTCCTCCATGTATAATCATGAATCAAGATATGATTCTACTTGTCTTTTTATCCTCTACACACCGATTTCTCTCTGTGCGTGTGTGTGTGTCTGTTTGTTTCTCTTTTAATCACTAAAAGTCATATGTTGCTGCCTGTTGTTATAGAACTAATTTCAATGTTGGTCTATTGAGCATGTGTGCCTTCATTGATGTTTGAATCCTTTTAATGTTATGATTGCATAAATGCCTCATGCCTTGGAAGTTTTGATGTTAGATTGGCTGTTTACAAGGAGGATTATGTACACCATTGGACATTTGGATGTGTAATCCTCTTGGTGTGTTCCACAAAAGAAAACTAGAGCTTAGAGGTTATTTGTTTATCTGCTACAGCATAGATATCAGTTGCTTATCTATTAAACTTACCACGAATGGCATTCATAATTTGTCAAGCTAACATGTTTTTGTTATTTTATTTTATTTACTTATTTTTTATTTAAGGGGTGATTGGAAGGATCTGGAATTGAAGGAATATAACTTCAGTGCTAAAGGTCAGCCAATTGAAGGTGGTCATCTCCATCCATTGCTCAAGGCAAGGATCTTATTTTTCTTTTTCATTTTTTCGTATTTTCCTACTTCCTCCCCCCTGTTTTGGGCTCCTCAATGTAAATGTGCATAGAAGGCAAGGGAGAAAATTGTTTTAGGGATTCAGCCATTACCCTATAGAGGGCAAGGCTTGCAGAAGTATTGAAACAACCACAACATGCACCACTTCTAATTAAAAAACAAATTCTAGTCATTTATGCTGCTGTCAATTGATTCTGTGATCTAATGCTATTAGAAAAAATTTCTCAATATGAGAGAGCCATTCCAGGTAGTGTAAAACCAAATTACTACAATCTCTTTTAGGGATTACTTACCCACAAAGCCATATTCTCAATTAAGTCCAAGGAAAATATTTGGAATTTGTATTTAACAAATTGAGATGGTTTGGTTTGGTGATGTTTGTAGCAACTCTGATCTGTGGAGACATGGAGGATTTGGCTTTGATATCTTTGTACACTGATCGAGATCTTTTCAGCCACAGAATTTATGCTGATACAACATGCATTAATTGTAGAAACAATTGCCTTTTGTAACACATACATGAGTAGGATCGATGAAGATTTTGAAGTTTTATGTATATGCATATGCATGATGTGGTGCATCCTTTGTTGTACCCTAACTCACCTGCATTAAGATTATCAGGTAACGCTTTGAATGGTGCTTAGTTGAGAACTGAAATGGGTTATCAAGGCTGCCACTCTGCGACTGTTATGTCGATCAGATGGTAGGGTAGGTAAGCAGTAGGTGTTAAGGCGATAAGTTGATTGTAGCACATTGTGCATGACAGAAGCTAATTAGATAAACTCATAACTTATTTGATCACATTTTGCATGACACAACATAAGAAAAACTCGTAAAACTCATAACTTATTTGATCACATTTTGCATGACACAACCTAAGATAAACTCATAACTTATTTGATCGCTTGTCACGGGAAAACATAGGATGTGTCAATTTATAGTTGTATGCCTTCATAAGATAACTGTTCCCAAAAATTTCTTCATTTCAGGTGCGACAACAATTCAAGATGATTTTTCTTCAGATGGGGTAAGACCTGGTCATTGTTCTGTCATACACGTGCATAAATTATATTAAAATAATTCCAATATATAATGATATTATGAAAATCACATTTTTTTTAGAGCGTTTAGTAAATTACGTGTCATTTTTGAGAGGTTATACTTTGTATCATTTTATGTCTATAATATTATCAGCAATAGATTCGCTTCATTGTATATGTGTGGGCCTAGGGTGTATCTGTGCATTTGGTGAATGAGATACATACAACCGAACTGTCTAGAATTCCCCATCTATATCTTACCATAAATTGACAATAGATTGAATGTAACAAGAATTAAAGTATTTTAAACCAAGAGTTGCGAATAAAGACGCTAAATGCAGAAAGTACACATAGGAGGCCAAGATAGACAATTCATACATCATTACATACTCGTGCATGTCTATTTATGCATCGCTATAATTGGGGTTGACATTATTTTCACTCAATCACTTAATTGATGCAGATTTGAGGAGATGCCCACGAACAATTTTGTTGAAAGCAGGTATCTGATCTTGCCCTTTTAATGATATTTGATTGGAGCTTTAGATCTGTGTTACCAGAAAACACTCACCCCCTCGTGAATTTCGTTTTGGAACACAAGTTCTGAAACACGGTACATTTTCGTTCTAAAACGGTGAATTTAGTGATCCAAAGCAATCCCTCATGTCATTTCTATTTATTTCTTAAATATTTTTTGTTATAGAAAAAAATTAAATGCAATTATCTAAAATCAAGACAAAATGGAGTTTTAACAAGACAAAAATGAAAAAGAAATTAGTTATAATAGTTCTAAGATATGTACTTCACTTGAGATATGCACTTCATATGAACAAATTGAAAAATTATATTATCCTTGATGGTATACTTCTCACTTGAAATAAGTACATTCTAATAATATAAGTTATAGAAGCCTACCCCTATTGTACCATAATTTAGGACATGTGGTGTACCACGTTTCCGTTTTCATTATTCGTCCCAAAATGATCTGTGTTCTAGGTAACATAGCTTCAAATAGCAAATAAGCAACTTTTTTTAACTCTTATCTAGCTGTACACTAAATTGCTTTGAACTTAACGCATCTGACGACTAGGTTATAATACATATCAATGGAATATTTTTCCTTGTATGTGGAAGGGGTTGGAAGTTGCAACAACTGGTGGGTACTTTCCGAAATCCTTGATTGTTGACAACAATGAGATATGGTTGTTGATAATTTTCATCGTTGACGGACCCAGAAAATTTATATAATATTGACTCTTCTGCTGATATATTTTTTGTATGGATAACTTGCATTGAGGTGCCTCCAGAGTCCGAACACCTCCCCAATTATTGAATTTGAACAGAAATGCTTGACTGAATGAGATAGAGTGGATATCCTGTGATCTCACTTATCCTTCTTATCTTTGTTTAGACATATTACCATTACATTAGATATTTTTGTCACCATGGTTTTGAATGTTTACAAATTACAAGTTACAAGTCATGGCATTGCAGCTTCTGGAATTTTGACGCACTGTTCCAACCACAACAACACCCTGCTCGTGATTCTCATGATACATTCTTCCTGCAAGGTTTGATTGACTTTAGTTCGATGTCAGTGTCCCCAATTGGTGGCTGCTTTCTGATGATTTTTTTTGGTGACTGTGTCTCCAATTGTTTGTTGCTTTCTGATGCTTTTTTGGTGATTACATCTATAGTTCCTTCCACTACGAAGTCGCTGCCTGAAGATTATGTTGAGCGAGTGAAGCGCATTCATGAGTCTGGAGGCTATGGCTCCAGGGGGTATGCAGCTGTTCTTTTTCTTTTCTTTTTTCCCTCAACTCTTAACAGTTCATCTTTAGTGGTGTCTGATAGTAGATCTTTTCCTGTAGCTATGAATATGATTGGAAAAGAGAGGAGGCAAACAAAAATCTTCTGCGAACTCATACAACTGCTGTTTCTTCAAGGATGCTCTACTTGCTTGCACAGGTTTGTCTGCATTGTCTTGTTTAACTATTCATTTTTGCTTTTCATTCTAGGTTCATATGGTTTTTATTGTTGTTCCTGTTGTAGACGTGTGCTTTTACCATGTGTACATATTTATGTATATTTTCTTTTACTATGGGTCAGTGTTGGTAGAACTGCACTTAAGCACCACGACACGAGCTTGTAGTAGTTATAAGTGCATTTGAAAAACTGCAACTAAGGAATGTTTTTTGGCCTTTTTTTTTATAATAAAAATAAGCTTAAAGTGAGCTTAAAGAACATTTTTGGAGCTTTTTTAAATAAGGTTAAAGTGTACTCTTTTTTATTTTTTGCTTAAAAAATATGATGTATCAGTTTTAACTTTCAGGTCATAATAGTTTTGAAAGGGCCGGCCCTTTAATTTTTTACGCAAGGGCCCATGTTAGGGTATATGATACACTACAGACAAAACCACACCAAAATTATGTCAACAAATTCTAGGAGAAAAAGAACTTCACCATTATAGGATTGTATTGCATTGCTTATGATACACAAGAAGCCACTGCCTACCATTGTTGTGCCTTTTGGTATTTGCCTTTTCGGTATATTCTGATTTAGCCATATGTTTCATTTTTTATCATGGCTATCAAATATCATATTTGTGAATATTTGGCAAGACACGAGTAATTTTATATAAAGTAATGTTTAGATTTTATATGATTAGTTGATCATTTGATTGCCTTATTATCAATTAATAATTCTTTTCCGAGTCTACTCCATAGAATTTTAAGAATCTGAACAGGTAAAATTCACACCTATAGTCTAAGTTGTACGATGGCATGAGACTCTAAACCATTTTAGTTAAAAGGTTGATATGTTGCTATTTGAATCTTTCAACTTTTTTAATATGATACGAATCCTTTGTCATTGGACATTGTTTTTGAAAACCGAGTGCTTTGCTTCAATTAGGCATGCACTTGCCTTTGTGCTTAAGTGTGCCTCACGTTTTCACGAACATTTCTATGGGTTTTATTTGCCTAATGCAGTATCAACATGGAGCTTCTCTTCTTATTCTTCCTTCTATTCTTCTCTATTTTTGAGATTTTGGTAAATAATTATTATTTCTTAATATTAATTGACGGATGTTTTTGGCAGGAAGGTTTTGCTCCCAAAAAATACTTCTCTATAGATCGTGTATTTAGAAATGAAGCTGTAGACCGAACTCACCTTGCAGAGTTCCACCAGATAGAAGGTATGTGATGATGAACATAAAAAAGTCTCTACTATGTTACTTTTGTGGTTGCTAGGGTTGCTAATCATTTATTTTGCATCATCTTGGCATCAAAGTTGGGAAATGGGGAGCGTGCTGCGCCTAAAGGACAACACGCTCGTGCTGTGCCTTGTTTGGGGCATTTGGAAAACAAAGTTTTATGATCGAATCCGTTCATTACGTAGAAGTCGCCGCATTTGTAATCTATGTGAAAATTTATATTCATCCGATACCTGTATTTAAGTGATTGAATAAGGTCTCCTAATGCTGTTTTATAAATAAATAAATAAAAATTATAATTTCTTAAAAAAATATTGTTAAACAAATATTACTCAATCACTTAGTTACAGGTATCGGATGAATCTGAAATTTCACGTACTAAACAAACTCGACGAGTTATACGTAATGAACAGATTCGATCATAAAAATTTATTCGCAAAAGCTCCCCAAACACGGCGCAGCACGCTCCCCCAGTCCTCAAAGTTGGCATTGAATTAGGGAATAATGTGGTACAACAAGGCTGACTTGTTTTCAGCCAAGAACTGATATCACCTCAGTGTCTGCCAAACTCAAGAGTTGAAAATATCACGAAGTTGTCTAACACTTTAAACACAAGTCACTTACTAAATTCTCAAGATGGTTGACTTTATTAAGTTCTCAAAACTTACCCAACTGAGAAAAGGAAGGAACACTCAACTTATTGTGGGTAGTTCTTAATTTGGACCGACCCAGCTGCACCAATTGGCCTGATAGGCAGGCAACAAGGACAAGACTAGATGTTCATTTTGAATTGAATTGTCTTAGTTCGCGTTGTGTATAGTTCGTGTATGAATCCATAGTCTATGTGGGTCCTCTGTGAAAATATGCACATGTGGAACAAATGGAGAAGCTCAGTAATTGTGACGTCTCATGACCTAAAACTGAATCAACTTCACTGATCACTTCAAATTTCTTTCAATGGGGCCAGTAGATTGATAATTGTATTACAATTTACAACATATTACATGATTCTGAGCAATTATTGAACTTCATTGGTGTTAGGCGTTGAAGAGGTTCACAAAATAAGCACACACACAAGACAACACACCGGAATTACGTGGTTCGGCTAAGCTTAGCCTACGTCCATGGGAGAGAGGGATTTTCACTATATTAATGAAAATAAATTATAAAGGAACTCTCTACCTCTCTGCCTTTCACTTTTCCACTTCACTCACACTCTAAACACACACTGATGATACATATATATAGCAGAGGAGAGGGAGATGGAATACAAGATGATCTTGTATTTTCCCAGAAAACAACAGTTGCAAATCTTGACATTTTGAAGAAGAAATCACGGCGCCGAAGATATGGGCTGCTCTTTTATGACTTTTGCTTCATCAATTTTTCACCATGTGGATGGCTTAACAAATCACCCCCTCCAACCATGTGGTGAAAACAGGTCTTTGCTGATTTGATTGACTAGTGCTGAGAACTCGCCCTGTTCTTTGGGCGATCGCACCCCCTAGAGGGAGCGCCCGCACCCCCTTGCTGGGGTGCCCTGTGGTAATTATCTTCTGGATGGTTTTAGTAGATTTAGGAGACCCACTGAATCTGAACATAGCTCCAACTTCTCTTTAGTCACAGTCTTGGTTAACATGTCGGTTGGATTCTTGTTTCCTTCTATATTTTCCAGTGCTAACACTCCATCTTCCAACAGTGATATGATGAAGTGATAACGAAGTCCGATATGTTTGGTTCTTGAATGAAATGCTGAGTTCTTCACTAAATGTATCGCACTTTGGCTGTCACAATGCAAAACATTCTTCACCTGCTTGAACCCCAGTTTTGCCAATAAACTATGTAACCAAATCATCTCTTTGCTAGCTTCTGTTATTGCCACATACTCTGCCTCTGTAGTTGATAACACCACAATCTTCTGTATCTGCGATACCCAACTAACTGCAGTAGTACCTACTGTAAAGACATAACCAGTAGTGCTTCTTCTGTGATCAACTTCGCCAGCAAAGTCTGAGTTTACATAGCCTTGTAGTCTCAACTCGCCTTTTCCAAAGCATAAACACCTGTTAACAGTCTTTCGAAGATATCTCAATATCAACTTCACTGCTTCCCAATGCGACCTTCCTGGATTAGACATGAATCTGCTAACAGCTCCCACTGCATGGCCAATGTCTGGTACCAGCATACCATAGCATACATCAAACTTTCAATGGCTGCTGCATATGGAACCTTCGCCGTGAAGTTCCTCTATTCCTCTGTCTCGGGAGACTGGTCCTTGAATAGTTGAAAGTGACTAGCCAATGGTGTGCTAACAGCTTTAGCATCACTCATGCTAAACCTATTCAGGATACGGCTGATGTACTCAGCTTGAGACAACTGCAAAGTACCCTTCTGCTTGTCTTTGATGATCCTCATCCCAAGTATTTGCTTTGCTGAACCCAAATTCTTCATCTCAAACTCTCTTGAGAGTTATTACTTCAATCTTCTGATCTCGTCCATATCAGGTCCTGCTACTAACATGTCATCAACATAAAGTGGAAGAATTACATAGCTGGACTTAAACATCTTGAAATAGCAACAATGGTCAGCGTTGCACTTGTGGTAGCCATTCTTCTGCATAAATCTGTCAAACTTCTTATACCACTGCTTTGGGGCATGTTTTAAACCATATAGGCTCCTTTTCAATCTGCATACAAGATTCTCTTTTTCTTGTTCTGAGAATTCTTCGGGTTGTTGCATATAGATCTCCTTTTCCAGGTCACCATGATGGGAAGCAGCCTTCACGTCTAATTGCTTAAGGTTTAGTCCCTCTGCTGCAACAATGCTTAAAACTGACCAAATAGTAGTCAGTTTCGCCACTGGTGAGAAGATGTCGGTGTAGTTAATCCCTTTTTTCTGCTAAACGCCTTTGACCACTAGTCGTGCCTTGTACCTCTTGGAACCATCATGTTCCTCCTTCACTTGATACACCCATTTGTTGTGCAGCGCCTTCTTTTCTATGGGTAACTTGGTGAGCTGCCATGTCTTGTTGGAGATAAAGGATTTCATCTCGTCCTTCATTGCAAGCTCTCACTTGCTAGAATCTCCCACCTGACATGCCTCATCATAGCATTCAGGTTCTCCTCCATCAGTGAGCATATGTAATTCATGTATTTCCTGTTCGGTACATGAGGCCTGGAAGACCTTCGGGGTACAGGAATAGGTGCCGGTGCATCTGTCTGTTGTGTGCTACTTTGCGCAATGGGATCCTTCGCCTGAGGACTCTTAACTGCCTGCTGGGCCACAGTGCTATCTTCTGGATCATCCGGCTCTGCAAACATGGGATCATCCTCTGCTGAATTACTCGAGGATGTTGTGTGCCGGTCTTTGTACATCACCTTCTCGTTGAATATAAGGTCTTTGGATCGGATCATTTTCTAATTTTGGTCATCTCAGATGCGATAACCAAACTCATCCTCGCCATATCCAACAAGAGTGCATTTTTGTGACTTTGGGTCAAGTTTACCCCTGGCATGGTCACTTATATGCACATATGCAACACAACCAAAACTCTTAAGTGTGAAAGTTTTACCTCTTTGCCACTCCATATTTCCTCTGGTATTTTGAATTCCAATGATACTGATGGACCTTGGTTGATCAAGAAGGGGGCTGTACTGATTGCTTCTGCCCAAAACTACTTTGCAAATCCCGCTTGGATCCTCATGCTTCTTGCTCTCTTTGTCAGTGTTCTGTTCATACGTTCTGCTACGCCATTGTGATGGGGTGTACCCGGAAC
>JAULJZ010193700.1:0-20607 GCA_032270985.1 Heliamphora pulchella | reverse complement strand
ATAACAGAGATTCCACACCGAAAATCACCAGAGTAGACTTTCATGGGTATTTGATCACCAAAGCCATCATCGCGCCTTGTTGCGAATAGTAAACGCTTGCCTTGGCTTCATGCCTTAGCTGTTTTACTCAATGGAAACGGCGTGGGGTCTGCTCCATACTCTAGGCCAACAAATTTAATAAACAATTTCAATCAGTCATATCAGATAATATCAAGCGGTTTATCCCACCTTAAGACTCGTGACGCCTTCTCTAGTGTCAACCCAAAGTTTAAGCTATCGAAATCAGAATGCTAGCGACGAACCTATGGTGCCCAACAATATTCATGATAAGCCATTTCAAACACCAGGAACACGCTCAGGGTGCACAAGGGGAATTCATCCCAAAACATTTTCAAAAATGGCAACCAGGGACGCCCTAGACTTAGAATCATGAAAGACAACTCAACATAACCCGAATGGCACCATTATGTTCCCGTACATTAGGTTCCCGCACATCAACGTTCCCGATCACTACGGTGTATAGCGGTAGTTCGACTCAAGACATGATACGGTTTAGGACATAACACGGCTCAGGACATACATGGCCCAAAGTTAACATATTCAATACAATAATCCGAATGGCACCATTATGTTCCTGTACATTAGGTTCCCATACATCAACGTTCTCGATCACTTTGGCGTATAGCGGTAGCTCGGCTCAAGACGTGATACGATTCAAGACGTAACATGGCTCAGGACATACATGGCCCAAAGTTATTCATACTCGACACAACAATCTGAATGGTACCATTACGTTCCCGTACATTAGATTCCCGTACAACAGCATTCTGGCTAACTACGGTGTACAGTGGTAGTTCGGCTCAAGACGTGATACGGCTCAGGACGTAACACGGCTCAAGACGCACATGACCCTTTGTCAACACCCCTACATCAACCATATAAAGATACAACTTAAAACATACAAGGGGTAACCTACAAGATGCCTCTAGTGCCACAATCACAATGCTCATTGTATAACAACTTATATTCTGAAGCACAACTAACAATGGCATACGTTCTAATCATCATATATTCACAAATAAGCATTAATCAACTAATCATCATATAAAACTTGGGTTTAACAGTAAATGATACTCAAATCACACTTAGCAACCGTAAAGCCAAATATCAAGTATTAAATTAAAAGAGCCAACAAAGTTTTGGGGTATCCAGACTTGGAATCAAGCTATGATTTTTATGCACCTTTTAGAATAAAATATTTTCTACAATTCTCATGTTTAAAACTAAGGCCAAAACCTAAGGCAAAAGGATGAACAAAACATCCTAAGAAAAAACGGTTCAGCGCTTTTCTTAAAATTTTACCAAAAACATACTTTTGTTGGTCTCGGTTTTGGGGCATCATATCAAGTCCAAATGAGCCCATTTTTTAGTATGTTCTATTTCAACAAGTTCCATACAAGTTTAATGTTTAGAGCAAAGCGTAGTTGTTTGAAACAAGTTAGACGTTTTGGCCATTTTAAAGAGTAGATTCTGCCAGCCGCTAAAACTCAGCAGAGCTAGTTTTGGACAGGGGTTTGAAACGGTTTTGGGGTATTATCCCGTGGCTTTAAGGTCTGATTTTTGGGCAAAAAATAATTCAATATGTAAGCTACAATGTTCATGTAGACCACATTTAGAATAGGTCATTAAAAATAGGGATTTTGAGCTATATAAAAATATGTAACAGAATGTTCCTTGAGGGTTGAAACTCCACAGAGACTTTCAAAGGGGTTTTAACCAATCAAAACTCAATAGTTTGTTCTTATTTGTAGTGGGTAGATAGATATACATGTTATTCACAACTTTCATGATTTGACCATAGTTCGGATCTCATTTTAAAATAGGGTTTCTAAGTTGGTAGTGTTGACTGGTTGGAAAATCACACACTTGGGTAAAATTGTAATATCTTGAGTTTTGGTTATGCAAATGAGTTGAAACTCACTTTGGATGAAAGATAACACAAAAAGCTAAATCGTGACATAAATGAAATTCTTATATCAATATTCTAGATTGAGTTATGACATTTCAAATCTCAGGGCAAAAATATCAAAGTTCTCAAAAATTAAGCCTCTTAGGGTTCAAGTCTTCTACTTTTGTCATGTCAAGTTTTTGTTTTATTTCTTTGCATGCTTGTATTTTAGACTTTAATTTCAAGGTTCCAGCACACTTAGAGGTCATCAAACTCAAAGATAACAACACACAACAACATCTCATATCATTCTTAAACATAACAGCCCCCAATTTCTAACTACGATGCCTTTTCGGTTTAATTTTGGTTCTCGATTTTGAGTGTTTAAAGGGATTTGTTGGGGGATATTTAGAGGGATATTAGACATAAGGTTTAGAGGTTTTAATTACTTGTTTGAAGGCTCAAGGGATGATGGCATGGAAAGTTTTAGCTTTAGAAAAACTCATTTCTTCGATTTCTCCTTCATTTCTTCCTTTTTCTCCCTCAAACTCTCATAAACAATCAAGGGCAAAAGGTCTAGTTTCTCTCCCTCTTTTGCACGAAATTATCAAAGGGGGAAGAAGGTGTTTGGGCTTAGATTATATAGACAAGGGCTAGGGAACATGGAGGGGGCAAAAATTTAATTAAGGGTACTTTTTTCCCCCTTTTCTCTTCCACTTCACATAGGTTGAGTTGATATGAGTTGACACGGTGATGGTTTTGAGGGAAAAAATTCAGATTTGGGGAAGCTAAAGATAGCTTGGGGGCTTTTTGGGGGATAAAAACCAGATCCCACATCAATCAAGGTATTTTGCATTGGTTTGTGTGCCCTTTTGTGCAAGAAAATGCATTACAAGTTAATTTGATGTATCTTTTTGGTATCTTTTTTTACTGAGACTTATTATTTTAATATGTTTATGAGAAATATAGTATTTTTATGTATTATCGTAGTTTTCATAGAAATTGATTAAATGGATGTAGTCTTTTAAGTCAAATTAAGCTAATTTGGCAATATATGACTTTTTAACTTATTTTGTTGTGTATAAACTTCAATAATGATTTTTTTGCTTTTGTTGACCTATAACACTATATTATAATGTATATTACTTGCTCAACAAGTATTGAATCACCATAATGCTTAATTTAATACCTTTCTCATCATTTAAAGCTAAAAAGAAAGCAAAAGGTCACTTTTTAGCACACTTCCCAAGGTGGTCGGCCACTAAGAGGCTTTTTTTTCATTTTTGATGTTATTTTGTTCTTTGCTACTTAATTGTACTTAAACTTTTGATTTAGGGTATCCATGTATCAAAATTTGAATTTTTAGAATTTTTTGTTGTACTAGGGGCAAAACGGTTATTTTACTCTATTTATGAGGATTTTTTATTTTTAATTCATTATTTCATGATATTTACTTCATTTAGAATGTTAGGAGACTCTCCGGATGCTAAGGTTCTGTTGCCTGACTTTTGAACCTTTTTAGGGTTTCCGGGCCAAACTTAAGGTTTTCGATTCGAGTTAGGGTTTTGAACTTCTTCTGTGTTCTATGGTCTCGTGGACTATCCGTCACTAACACTTAGGGTTTGGGCTGAGCCTTCACATGAGTCGTTATCAACCGGGTTATTACAACTAGGGTCTGTACCGGGTCGTTACAAACTACCCCCCTTAAACAAATTTCGTCCCCGAAATTTTTCCCCGTACTTCATCGTATGGGAGGTTGAGGATGATTTACTATCATTGTGCCTTCTCGTTCTCCAAAATTGTGTCCTTATTTACTTGAGTTGTTCTTTATTGCAGGTGTGGATAAGGTCGAGCCCATATATTCCGCATTTAGAGTAAAGGTTGTCTTGTGCTATTAACATCTTAAACTAATTACTACCAAATCTTCAAGAATCATATCACATAACCAGCTAGTCCCAAAAAGTTTGTATTCTGTTACGCTAGTTATCCTCTTCCCATTAACTATTACTTCTACTTCTGTTGGGCCTACTTGAATTTCTTCTCCAGATATAATATGATCTAAAAACATCACCCGGTCCAATTAAAACTCACACATACCAACTTTCACATACAACTTGTGCTTTCTCAGGATCTACAAAGAATCTTCAAATGTTCTCTGTGTTCTTCTTCACTGCGAGAATATAACCGAATATCATTTATCAATATAATTACAAATTTGTCTAGAAAGTTTCTGAACACCCGATCCATTAGGTTCATAAATACGGCAGGTATAATCATTAACCCAAAAGGCATCACCATGAATTCATAATGCTCGTAACGAGTCCTAAAGGTAGTCTTGAGTATATCTAACTCTTGCACTTTCAATTTGTGGTATCATTACCCTAGTCTATCATTGAGAACATGTTGGCTCCAAATCACAACTTACATCGAGGATGACTTCCACAAGCGATCATATGTCTCTAAACTAGCCCATCACCGAAATTTATTTCAAACATTCTCCACTTTTGTCTGAAAAGACTGTCACTCTACCGAAAACCAGATCATTGCCATATTCAAACGTACATTGAAGACTACTTCCCGATCGATTAACCACTACTCACTCGAAATCACATCACCACTTTGTGTTGTACTACTCCAACCTTACAACCATCAAGATTAATATTACCACTTAAACTTAATGAGTCACTACGGTTAAACATACCACACAGATTAAACGCTCCCCTGGTATATGCTTACCCATATGAATCCAATCACAATCTCGTCATATATTTCCTTTACGTATGTACCATCCAACCTACAATCCTCTAACTGAATAGTATTAACTCCTGATTATAAATTCTTTTATCATCATCACTCAATCCCTTCACACATTTTCTGCCACACAATCGAACTAAGAACTACTTTTGCACTTTAATTATTTCATCTTACCCACATTCTACCAAAACACTCGATTCACTCAAGACCAAATATAAAAACCATACCCATGAATTCATATAGTCTTACTTACGCTTCCACTCTTTTCATCCAAACACTTATTCCTCTCACGTACTCGCACTAAGCTGCTACGCAACTCCACCAAAAACAACAAATTTTGTCACCCTCCAACTTTTCATACATAGAGTTCACACGTTCCTATAAGAAAATTCATTCTCTATGCCAGCAACATCTACTCACCAATCTAAACAAACTTGCACTAATAGGTCACATCACAAAAGATTTTCGAAAGCAACTTTCTTGCGACTCACATCGATACCTTAACTGAAATCGAATACCACTCCATAAGAGTTACACAGTTTAGACGCCAAACGAATACAAATAGATACTTTAAGAATCTACCATGTGAATAACTTGGTCTTTCTAAAATACGTACTCCACCCTTCAAGCAATCTTCAGTTCAATGGGACTCACTGTTTTCACAAACTCCTTGGCACCCAATTTCTTGAATTGTTTAACTAAAGAGTTACCGGTCTTTGAGGTGATCTTGATAATCTTGATGATGAAATCTGTAATTATATGCTTCCATTTTCACTCTTGTCTTTCCAAAGGTTGCTCCGTTCCTCTTGACCTCTACTGGTTGTTCTAAACGTGCTAGTACGTTAGGTTTGAATATCTCTTCTAATAACTAGATCGTTCTCTTCGGCGGTTGGTCATTCTAGCGTAAAACTAACATGATAAAAGGTATGGTTGGTCAAAATCAGTTCAGTTCTTTACATCTTAATCTTTTGTACAATCTTCTTAAAACTAAGTTCGTTGCACTAAACTAATTAAGTCTTATTTTAACCCAAATAGGATTTCTTATCATTTAATTTTCAAGTCATCTAACGTTAATTAGTGACTTAACTATAGTCTACACTTTATTAAATCACAAGGCCAACATTAATGTTCTAGGCTTCCCTATTTAATATTTGTTCAAATTTAAGAAACTAGCCCTTTGAATTATACATTTAGCGTACAATCTTTAATCTAATAATTTCGTTTATTTGATGAAATCTTTCCATTTACTCATGAACTTTTCAAATAAGTTTACAATTTAAATTCTACAAATTTTAGGGTTTGCTGATTTACGCTGCATTCCTATTTTATATCATATTCAAATATTAAGAGTATTTAATACATGTCCAAATTTCACTCAAATCTAAAAAAAAAAAAAAAAAAAGAAAAATTTCAATCAAGCTCGCTCAGAACTTAAAGTTTGATAAAATTTTATAAAAGTCAACACAAATCATTAGAAATCACCCAACCTGGCCTATGTTTGAACTAGTTTATTTTTAAAATTTTTTGATTTAAAAGTCACAAAAAAATTAACTGATTTTGCTTATTAGGCTTTTTTTTTACTTTTTTTTTCTATTTTTTCTATATAATTTGACACTTATTTTTTAAAAAAAAATCAAAAAACTTAAAAATTACTAAAAAAAAAAAAAAAAAGTTAATCGAAACGCAGGCTTAGTCTAAACATATCTCTTGGAGTTCCCAAATTGTTGAATTTCGCCAAGCTCCAAAACCTTAAGTTTTTGGCCATCACAAAAAAAAAAAAAAAATCGAGTTCTGTCAGCTTGTTGTGGAGCCATCATCAAAGCACGCATGAATCTCAATCGATGGATAGAAATCCCAAGTGGAAGACATTCTATCTGTGGGAAGAGATGGCGTTTGGGAGCTTGAAGGCTCTGCAACGTGAAAAAAATAGCACCGAGGAAGAAGAGAAGGAAGGCGTCGGCGCCCAGGGGTGTTTTTGCCTCTTGTTGCGTAAAGCTTAATTCTCGACTGGTGTCTTTTGATTTGGTGTAGAAGATCATAATTTTGTTTTCTTGAAAGAAGGTGGAGTATTTGAGCTCATTATCCATCAATGGAAGAACAAAGAAAAGGAAAACAGTAGGAAGATGAGGAAGACGCACGGCCCAGGGAGTTTAGGACTTTTGGGTTTTTATTAAAAAAATTTTTCTTCAAGAATAATCTTTCTATGAATACTAAGGCAAACATTTATTTAAATATTATTATTAATTCCACAATATATTATTCCCAAATTTTCAAATTAAATTAAATTTAAATAATTATAGTAAAATTTATTTTTTTTATTTTTTTTATTTTTTTTATTTTTTTTCTTGACATTTTTGAATTCATTACAGATAAATACTCCAGTGTCCCAACACACCAATCTCATTTAATATGTTATATAAATCATCAAATATCATTTTTGATAATTTTAATTATGTAAAAAATAATTAACTAGAATAAAATTTAAAAAAAACGTACCAAGTCGCTACAACATGTGTTTTTCAATTTTAAACTAAAACCTCCAACTTTAACACCGAACATTGTTACGTGTCACGTAAATTCACAAAATATAAATGCAATAAGTTATTACAATCCTCAATTCAATTAATACTCATATCGATTTCAACATATGGGTCTTTTAACTCCAAAACCCTCAAATTTCATGGTTTAAGCTCAAATTCAAATCTTTGCCTATCATTTTTCAAATCCAATCGTATCCAACGACATCGTAAAGATAGAATCATGTTAAGTTGTCCATAGATCTAAGATTTAACCTTCATTGACATCAAATCCTAACATAGGGCTTCAAAAACAATATTTTTACGCTTTTATGTTCATAAAATCGAAGATACAACGCATATCATATAGATATTCAAGGATAGTAATAGATCATACCTTTAAGATGCTAGATCCACTAGAAAAAGCCCAAACAAGCTCCAACTGCGAGAGTCTCCAACCGAAAGGCGAGAATGAACTAGTCTTCAATGTCTAGTTCGAGCCTCCAACGGGTAAACAATCAAGATGGACACGAGAGATCTCACCAAGAGAAGCCAAGAAGGTTCTAACAATCCTTCAAACCCAAACCCAAACCGTAACTTTCACTTCTATTTTAGAGAGAGAGAGAAATGAAAGGAATGAGGAAGAAAGAGCAAAAAGGTGACTTTTAAAGTCTACTCGCCGATTGTCCGCTCGAGCGGACCTTTCCATCGCTCGAGCAGTCCTCACTCCCAGAACTCTCTGCCATCTATCTGCTAAAGCGATCTACCCTCCGTTCGAGCTGTAGCACAGGGTGGGAGCCCCGAACCAAAAATGCTAAAATTGAACCAAACATAAGTCAAACACCTTACAGCAACGTTCTCATGCATTACCCCACATTTAACTATCGTTACCAAACATATACAAGCTCAAGTTTTAATTCTTACGCTTGATCTACACAATAACCGTTCCCACTGAACGTAACATACTCGTTTTTATTAATACTAAAAAATAACAAGGGACCGGGTCCCTACAACCTCCCTCACTTAGTAGATTTCGTCCCCAAAATTACACATACATCAAGAACTAAACAACTCGCAATGATTTCTACAAACTTTCGACTCTTGCTTCCACGTGGCTTCTTCAACGCCATGATGAAGTCATAACACCTTCACATACTGAATGGTTCTCCCTCGTAAGACTTGTTTTTTAGCATCAAGGATTCTCACCGGTCTCTCCTCGTAGGTAACATCATCCTCTACCCTCAGCTCCGTTCAATCCAAAACATGAGATGTGTTCAGTTCATACTTACGTAACATAGATACATGAAAAATGTTGTGCACGGTGGCTAACTGTGGTGGCAAGGCTAGGCGATAGGCCACCTCTCCAATCTTATCAAGGATCTCAAATGGCTAAATGAAATGCGGCGATAACTTCCCACTCTTACCAAATCTCGTTAAACCCTTTTGTGGTGAAACATTCAAGAACACGTGGTCTCCCAGCTCGAACGCTAATGGTTTCCTCCTCTTATCTGCACAACTCTTCTGACGGTTTTAGGAAGTCACTAAACGCTTACAGATCACAATGATCCTTTCTGTGGTTTCGCGTATAAGCTCGGGTCCTAATACGGCCGTCTCACCAACGTCAATTCAACAAACGGGTGACCTGCAAGGTCTACCATACAATGCCTCATAAGGCGCCATCTCAATGCTCGACTGATAACTATTGTTGTAGGTAAACTCTACCAACAGCAAATGATCCTCCAATGACCCACGATAGTTTAAAACATACGCTCGCAACATATCCTCAAGTATCTAAATGGTGTATTTCGACTGGCCATCAGTTTGGAGATGAAAGGCAATACTAAAAAGTAGGTTCATCCCCATAACTGCTTATAAACTTCTCAAAAAATGTGACGTGAAACGGAGATCTCGGTCGAAAATGATGGAAACCAACACTCTGTGGAGTTTACCAATCTCACTCACATAAAGCTTGCTGAGATTATCAACTGAATTCATCATACGAATAGGTAGGAAATGTGCTAACTTGGTCAATCTGTCCACCACAACCCACACGACATCATATCCCCTCAGCGACCTCAGAAGGCCCAAAACGAAATCCATGGTGATGTTCTCCCACCTCTACTCTGACACTGGCAACGGTTGCAACTGTCTTGCTGATTTCTGATGCTCGGCCTTCACATACTGGTTAGTATGGCAATGCGAGACAAAAAATGCAGCGTCTTTCTTCATACCCGTCCACCAAAACTACATACGTACGCCATGATACATCTTGGTGCCACCCAGAAGCATTGCTATGCGTGAGTGATGAAACTCATGAACCGTGTCTCCACGACACACTTCCAACACAAAGATTCTCCCCGCAAATCTCAAACTCTGAGCGGAGTGGATAGCCCACTCCTTGGCATCCTTGGCACTCAAGACTCGCTCCCAAAACATCAAACTCTTTTCATCCGACCGTTGTGCCTCAACAACGCGGTGAACAAGGGTAGGCTGAGAAACCACTGTGAACAAGGTAACACACTCACTAGACTTTCCCAAATGAAGGTCATACTCTACGACCTCCCCGAGCATACTCCACTCCCTAATGGCCACGCGAGCAAATGTGCCCAAAGACTTCTGACTAAAGACATCGGCCACCACATTAGCCTTGCCCGGATGATACTGTAGATCGAAATCATAATCTCCCAAGAACTCCATCCATCTCCTCTGGTGCAAATTCAAACCCTTCTGCAAACATAAGTACTTCAAACTCTTTTGGTCCGAGAACACTTCGAAGCGTTCTCTATACAGGTAGTGTCCCTAGGTCTTTAGTGCGAGGACCATTACCGCGAGTTCCAGATTGTGTGCAGGGAAGTTCTTCTCATGAACCTTCAACTGTCTCAATCCATAGGCCACCACCTTGCTGAGTTGCATCAACGCGCAACCTAAGGCCTTCTGCGATGCATGGCAATAAACGGCATAGCCAAGTCCTCTCCCTGGTACGATCAGAATGGGTGTGCGGGTCAACCTCGTCCTCAATGTCTAGAAGGCGAGCTCACAACTGTCATTCCACATGAACTTGATTCCTTTCCGTGTAAGGCATATCATAGGTGCTGCAAGCCTAGATAAGTCTTTCTCAAATCGGCGGTTGTAACCTGCTAACTCAAAGAAACTCTGAATCTCGAATGCATTTTTTGGTCTCGCCCATTCCATCACGGCTTCAATCTTGGACGAATTCACTACCACTCCATCCCCCGAAACTACATGTCCCAAAAATCTCACCTCCGGCAACCAAAACTCACACTTGTCGTCATTGGTATATAATCGATGTTCCTGCAACAACTGTAATGTAATTCGAAGATGCTCCTCATGCTTCTCTTTCAATGATGAGTAAATCAAGATGTCATCTACGAACACCACCACGAATCGATCGAGGTAAGGGTGAAAGATACGGTTCATAAGGTCCATGAACGTCGCCAGTGCATTGGTCAAACCAAAAGGCATGACTAGAAACTCAAAATGTCCATAACGGGTATGGAAGTCATCTTTAGAATGTCTTCTTCCTTGACCCGTAACTGGTGATATTCCTATCTCAAGTCAATTTTTGAGAAAAAACATGAACCTTTCAATTGGTTAAATAAGTCATCGATATGAGGCATAGGGTATTTGTTTTTAGTGGTTATGTGGTTCAACTTACAATAATCTATACAAAGATGTAACGACCCATCCTTTTTCTTTGCAAACAATGACGGAGCTCTCCAAGGAGACACACTAGGACGGATGAACCCCTTATCCAACAACTCCTGGACCTGTACCTACAACTCCATCAACTCAGCCATTGTAAAATGATATGAAGGCATAGAAATGGAGGTGGTCCTCGAAATGAAGTCTATGGAAAACTCAACTTTCCACCGTGGCCAAAACTAAAACTAGTCTTCTAGAAACACGTCAGGAAACTCACAGACAATGGGAGAAAGCTCTCCTCGAGTAGAATCAATCTCACTCACTAACAAGACAGAGAAAAAGAGGTTAAAACTGTCACAGGTCCGCGATCTAAGAGATCTAGGTGCTTAACCGTTGTCCCGATCACCCACAAAATAAAAGGAATCTTCCTCTGGTGTGCAAACAAACACTCATCACTAGTCACAATCAATAAAGGCACAAAAGGTGGTAAACCAATCCATCCCCGGGAAGACATTGAACGAGGTCATATCGAGCATGATGAAATCAAACGTTAAGCGGTGGTCGGCAATCTCCATCTCACAAGCTCTACAAACGCGTCTTAACACGGTAGTCTCACCCATCAGTGTCTCTACACATAAGGCACTACCCAACATGTCTGCCTCTAACCCTAATGCATATTCAAATGCGGATAAAATGAAAGAATGTGATGCATCAATGCCAATAATACCATTGGCCTAAGAATGGTACACTAAGAAGGTAACTTAGATGATCGAAGGACTTGTTGCAGTGTCTGGCATGGTAGGTGCCACTGACGTACTAAGCTCCACGAGAGCATTCACCCCTGGATTCCCTAATTTTTCCCCTATTGCCTCTGACCCCCGGCTACCTCACTGACTGAGCTGAGGTAGCTCCTTCTGCTGTCCTTATTAACTGCACCTTTGAATGCTACTGTAACTGGTCGTAGCCTTGTCGCCCCTACAATCTCTGTCCCTGATGTGCTCTAGGAGCACCCTGAACACTCCTTCCCTGAGGGTAATCGTATCGTTGGTGACCCATCTGGCCACACTAGAAACATGAAAATGGGGGCCTCCCATAAGTTTGACTCTGGTGCTGTGGCTGTTGTTGTCCTCTATGTGTACAGTCCCTAACACAGTGTCCTGGTTACTTACATGTGTAGCATACCATCTCCCGACATTCGAAACACCCAGATGAACCCATAGATGGTGCGGGTACTGATCGTAGCTGAGGCTGAGATCCCATGGGATATAAACTTGATCCCCCTCAATTTTTGCCTTTTCACTTGGCACCCTTTAGACTAAGCACCGGAAGCTCCCTAATGCGACTTGCTTTCCCTAATCTTGTGGCTCTCTGCCATTGCATTCTCAACTCTGATAGCGGCCTCCACAAGCTCTTTATAGACCCAAAACCCAATGCTGTAATCCTATCCTTGATCGAGGGTCGAAGACCCCTTTTAAATTGCTTGGTGCGCAATTCTTTTGTTGATACCATCTCAGGTGCAAACCGCGATAAATTCGCGAACTTGACCTCATACTGGACCACGGTAAGGTTCCCCTTAATAAAGGAGAGAAACTCATCCCAATATGTGTCTCCAAATGAACCCGAAAAATACTTTTCCAAAAACACCCTAGTAAAAGTGATCCATGTGCTACCCACGGTGGTCTTAGCAAACTTTCACCACTATATCACATCCTCCTAGAGTTGGAATGCCGCCAACCTAACACGCAACTCATCCTCCCCAATCTCTAGGGTGTCTAAGATCATCGTGGTCACTTCCAACCACTCAATAGCAACTTTGGGATTCGGCTCCCCAAAAATAGTTAGAGAATCCAACTACCGAAATTCTCTCATTACCAAAGAGGGCGTTAGCTCGGGAGCCCTTGCTGGAGCCATAGTTACCTCGGCTATCGCTCTCATTGTAGCAAGCACCTTCTGAACAACATCAACAACGCCTATTTGTTCTTGCGGGGAATGAACATCCCCTTCTTCCAGAACCTGGGCATACGCACGACCTCGGCCACGACCTTGGCCCCTACCACATCTTGGCAACATCACTCTAAGAATAAGAAGGAACACAGAGAGATAAAAAATAAAGCTTACAACAACTCATCTCTCACGGATAACACCGCCCCTCAACAAGATACCACATAACATGTATCGTAGTGTCAATGCCCCTTACGCAACACATAACGAGGAGAACTAATTGGAATGACACGTTAATCCTGCTAACTCATTTGGATTTTTGGTTGGAACGGACGTCGGCCAAATATTTTTCTAACTCAAACCCCAAATTGGTCGATCGGTCATTCAAGGGCAAGACACATCATCCTAAGAGTCCAACCTCTATACCCAAATACTACATAGTGTGCGAATGTCAAGTTATACTCTAGATATTTCATGCTAGCACACCAAGTCATGAATGTCACACATCAATATAAAATCTCACGCAAATGATTAACCACTTACACGGTTTTTAGGTATTCGAACCTAAAGCTCTAATACCAATCTGTAATGCTCCGATTTTGAAATAATAAAACTTGAGTAAAACTAAGAAATTATTTCAATAAATGAGACCATTTCTTTTTGTAAAGAACCTCAGAAAATAGTAAATTCATACCCCAAAAGATAACCTAGAAAACATTTAAGAAAAAAACTCTATTCTAAAATAATTTTCAATAAAAAGCCACTCAGTAGAATCCGCTCAAGTAGACTCCTCACCGCTCGAGCAGTGGGGCACCGGAGAGTTCACTATCCAAAAGCTATAAAATTCTTTGAGCGTTGAAAAAATCACCACTTTTTCTCATCCTTTGAGCATGGTTTTGGATAAGAAAATTCGAAATGTAAAATATACGTTTGAGAGTAAAACAACCACTTTTCAACCTAAGAATCCGAAACCAAACTTCAATATCAAGATACATTACTTAAAGATTAAAACTTTCAACCCATCAAATAAATGAAATGTCCTCACATCCATATATAACATGAATATATGGCCTTAGAGCCTTACAATACGAGTGTTCTAACCCACAATACAATCATCCAAGTACTCCACAAGAAAATAAGAATTACATCTTTACAATTTTATTTTTCAAAAATATGCTATTCAAGAATGTGTAATCCTATCAGTTACTCAAAAAAATTCCAGTGACCATCATCTTACTTCACTCTTTTCTTCCCGCTATCACTTGAACTGTTGTTAAACAACATGAGTCGAAACTCGCAGGAACAAGACTAACAATGAACGTATGCATAACATACGAAGATAGTTATGCGAGACGCACACATAAATTTATTCAAAACTAACATCATTTGCCCCAAATCAAATTCCCGCCACATAACCGAGTTTTTAACAAAAGGGTTATTGTTCAAAACTCCATAGTTAAAGTTAAACTAAACATTATAACCAATCCTCTTATCATTTTCAACCAACTCAACATATTTTCATATCCATCACTTTATTTATTCATCCAATTAAGGTTTTATCAACCTAATTTATTCATTAATTCAATCAAGTACCAAAACCGGACAATACCTATAGACTCAGGCATATTTACAGCCACCGGACTACGCGAGACTTGAGAAATAAATATTTATTCTATAGCTCAACACGGGAAGCACACATTTTTATTTTTCTCAGAAACATTGATGGGTGGGCCGCCAAAGAGTACGCTATTACGGGAATTAACCCGAAAGAAGGCCTACCTTACATTGCACAAATTTTTGATCTTTCACTGAGGAACAACTCATGCCTAAACTTAATCATTCAATTTTATCACACAATACTTCAATTATTCAATTGTTTTATTTTATTAAAAACCAAAATGAGTCCAACCGCTAACCCGGTTCCTTTTATCAAAACCCATATCCCTACGGTTCGAAACCCAACCACCATATGGGTTTTTTGATTTTACACTAAAACCCCCAACTTTAACGCTCGACATTATCATGTGTCACGTAAATTCATGAATGTATATGCAATAGGTTATTACAACCCTTAATTCAACCAATATTTACATTAATTTCAACATATGGGTTTGTCAACCCCAAAATTTCCAAATTTCATAGTTTAAGTTCAAATTCAAACCCTAATCCATCATTTTTCTAACCCAATCGTATCCAATGACAAAGTAAAGATAGAATCATGTTAAGTTGTTCATAGATCTAAGATTTAACCTTCATTGATATCAAACCCTAACCTAGGGCTTCGAAAACACCATTTTCATGCTTTTATGTTCATAAAATTGAAGATACAATGCATATTTTATAGATATTTAAGAATAGTCATAGATCTTACTATTGGGATGCTAGATCCACAAGAAAAAGCCCAAATAAGCTCCAAGTACGAGAATCTCCAACCGAAAGACGAGAATGAAACCTTCAATGTCTAGCTCGAGCCTCCAACGGGTAAACAACCAAGATGAACGCGAAAGATCTCACCAAGAGAAGACAAGAAGGCTCTAACAACCCTCCAAACCCAAACCTTAACTCTCATTTCTATTCTAGAGAAAGAGAGAGAGAGAGAGAGAGAGAGAGAGAGAGAGAGAGAGAAATGAAAGGAATGAGGAAAAAAGAGCCAAAATGCGACTTTTAACGTCTGCTCGCTAATAGTTCGCTCAAGTGGATCCCCCCACCGTTCGAGCGGTCTCCAATCTCCGAACTCTCTGCCATCTGTCTGCTCGAGTGGTCTACCCTTCGCTTGAGCGATCATACTAGATAGGAACCCCAAACCAAAAATGCTAAAATTGAACCAAACATAAGCCAAACACCTCACAACAACATTTTCATACATTACCTCATATTTAACCATCGTTAGTAAACATATACAGACTCAAGTTTTAAATACTACGTGTGATCTACATATTTAACCGTTTGCATTGAACATAACATACTCGTTTTGATTAATACTAGAAAATAATAAAAGATCGGGTCCCTACATTTGAATATCTTTTAGGGTGCAGACTATTAAAAGCCCTTATATTTAATTACATGAAGAACTTTCAGATGAGATGTTGTAGGGCTAATTCTCATTATCTGAGTACGTAAGTTTATAATAGAAGCTTTAAAAAAAAAATAATAATAATAGTAATAATAATAAAATTAATTATAAACTAATAGTTTAAAAAATAAATCTAATAATAAAAAAGGTAAAATTTTTTTAAAAAAATAAGTTAATACAAAATTATCTATATAATTTAATACCGTTATTCATTTTTCTTCGGTATAGCTTTGAGTATTGCTTTCAACTCATAGAGATTTAAAGAAATTGAAATTTTTTAAAATAATTTATATTAAACATTGAGAAGAGAAAGCAATTGGCGGGAAACTTGATTATTTGGTAGTGTTGTGTAAATAATTAGTAATTACCAGTGTCTAAAGGCAATCTGAACATAATTTAATTATAAAATTAATTTAGATAAAAAATAATATTTTTAATCATTAAGGTAGATATTCAAGATATTTTGATTAAGCACACATTTAATTTAAACTAAAAGTAACGAAATTGGTGATTTGCATATATGTTAAAAATATAAATTTAATCAAAGATTAAAAAAATTGAATTTTAAATAAAAGAAAAAAAAATGTCGAATTTAAAATTAAAAGTGTGAAATAGTTTAAATTAGAGAGAGAGAGAGAGAGAGAGAGGGGGGAATAGTACCACGTAGGATATCTATCAACATCAACACCCTTGTAATTTGTATTATTGATGAGAGTATTTTCTAATATTAATTTTAGTTATAAGCAATAAATTTATCCAAACAATTACAATTTTTACTATAATTTATAATTATTTTTTTTAATTTTAGTTATATGTTATAATCTTTACTAAGCACTCAAATCTTCTGTTATAAATTATAATTTATAAGTTATTAATTTTAATAATGCTAAACACGACCAATGACTTGATAGAATTATAAATAGGAGAGAGAAAACAGTAAAAATTAAAAAGAGAAAAAGTATTCCAGTAAAACCATTGGCATAAAGAAAGCAAACAAGAGTTGTGCTCCGTTAATAGGAACAGTAATGCTATGAATTTAAAAATAAAATCCGCAAAAATACTTAAAAAGTGATTTGAATGGTTGAAATTTATTGAAATGTGTTTTATATTTTATTAAATACGAATCTCAACCATTTAAATCACTTTTAAGTATTTTTTTGAATTTTATTTTTGAGTTCAATGAGATAACTGTAATAGGAATAGATAGAAATGCTTGACAATTCTGTTCATTGGGCAAACCCTTATTGGTTGAGGGTACCAACTGTGTAGACAACGTGGTACCCTATCTTTACCTAAAAACTTCTCCTGTCGTTAACCCCTAACGATGGGTCACAAAAGGCCACAGTCATATCTAGTATGATGTGTTTGGTTAGCAAAGAAAATCGCCATGAAAACAATAGTCGCAAGTTTCAGCAGTGGCGACGAGGTAGGTCGCACCAGTAAACCATTGAGGTAGGTTTGCGTTGATAGTAGCACCACCCTCATCCTCCGTTCCCGCACAAACCGATCCATTGCTTCTCCAACTTGACGCACCATTAGATCGCCGCTGCCGCCGCTAATCTTGTGCGACAAACACCTGGCAAGAACAACGGCATCCTCCAGTCCCGCCGACCCACCTTGCGACAGGAAGGGACCCGTGACGTGCATGGCGTCTCCGGCTACGATCACCGAACCTTTTCGAAACTTCCCCATCAGCAACTCCCACGGTGGCCGATAAATCACGTTTGCCAAAGATAATGACGACAGGTCACTGCATTCTATCATTTCCTGGATTTCAGTTGGGAAACCGTCTGTTGAGCGAAGGGTTGACTCTCTGATCAGCTCCGGATGTTGGGAATCCCTTTCATGATCTGCTAAAATATTTGGGGAGGGGGGGAAAGCAATTCTAAAGACCTGATGTATTTGATCGATGGATGGAAATAAGCTAAAATGTTCCACTTATGAGCTAAAAATAGGGGGTCATGATCAGTCGGAGTTTTGGAGTCAAAATTAGATTGTTTAGAATAATATTAATGTGATACTTTGAATTTAAGATTATTTAGAATGACTTTTTGTTTGTTCATATTTTGTTAAAATGTCTCTCACTCTTTTACTTTTACGCTAGTTCGGTGCTTTTTAGCTTTTTGTTTTATTTTCTTTTTCTTTTTTTTTTTTGAGAAGAGAAGTTTTTTTTATTGAGGGAATTATTGTTATTTATAAATAATTTTTTATTCTCTTCTCACTCTTACAACACATTCAATTACTGCCACATTTAGTTATAATCACAGGCCAACAACTTTGTCCATTGTTCATAGCCATCATTTATCACCACCATTGTTGACCCCATCCGTTATCGTGTTTAATGAATTTTTCTCTTCATTCGCCATTTTTGGCTGCCAATTATCACCTTGGTTAAGCCCTCCGCAAGCCTTTGCTTGTTCCTCTTGACCACCACTCAGTTTTATTAAAATAAAATTTTGCAAAAATATTTATTCTTGAAAATTGTAGATAGCCCTAAGTGTGGTTATAGATTGTTGGGAAATGCGGATAAATACAAATCCCAAGCTACTCAAAGAATAATTGACACCGCGATAAGTGAAAGAAGGGTATATCAAGGGATGATGGGATATCCAAACCTATACTTTGACTTGGGAACCTGAACAACGAAGCCGAGTGGCTCGGACCATTTGTGACTCGGATAATATTCCGAATTATCCCTAGTGCACCAGAAAAGCAATCACAAGGTTTCGAGTGAGCTTTGTTCTGACATTCAAGTTGCTCGACACGGAAGAAGACCAAGTCACTCGGACTTGAGCTACTCTACCTTGAGCTACTCGAGTGACTACATCTATATAAGTGGATAAAAAGACAACAAACTCAAACTTGATATATTCGAATTATTGAAACTTCAAACCCCTCAAAGCCATGCATTCAAAAAATAATTATGTTACACAGCTTCCGAGACATTTGAGCAACAGGATTCATCAACACGGTATGAGGTGTTCGACCCACTCGAGCCATAGGTGCCTGAGCCACTAGGGTCACCAGTAGCTCGGATGCTTGTGGTATCATTATTTATTATACTAAGACATATAATAACCCATAGCATAGAATATGAAGTGTAGCCCCGACTACGGAATAAGATATTCCATAGGACAGACAATGATAGTAGCCCTAACTACTTGGTGATATTACCATGGCATAGACAATGAAGACAGCACAGACTATGAGTGTAGCTCGGACTACCTAATCATAGCACATGCTATGTGGTTTAGCACAGACTAAATAGTTAAGATATATTAATAGCACAGACTATATGATTATAGATTTCTCTGAGAATCGAAAGACTGTCCTAGAGACAATGAAGACAATGGTAGTATAATCTTGCACGGGACTTTAGGAGACATGTGATTTGGTAGCTAAGAAAAGAACTCATCATGCCATGGGACTCACCCACTCGAGTCAATTGAATGACCACTGCATCACTCGACCCGAATGGGTCTCGCACTTAACCCAAACGGATTAGGTACACCTGGGATACCCGTTGGCCGACCAGATTGAGTTAGAGTAGAACACTAGCTGCTTGATTTTCAAGATAGAATCCTTTGATTCCTTGAGATCACCTTTTATTATCTGATTAGATCTTCTAAGGAGTCCTATTCTAATCCTAACAAACTCCTTCGATGGTTATAAATAACAGGGATAACTGTTCTTTCAAAGAGAATTAGATTTGAAACCTCAAGACAGACTGTTCACACTGCCAATACTCTAAACTCAATCAGTTTTGTCCTTCATCCATCCTCGTCTCTCCCCGTTTTGTGTTTCTAACTACTTTGCAAGCTTTGCCTCTCCATAATTATTTATTATTTATTTATTCTAAAAGAACCCTACATTATTTGTCGACTCCATTAGAGAGATGAATTTGTAAATGATCAGTACTCATAGTGGACTACATACAACACCAAAAGCAATCATGTTAGAAGGTCATTCCAATAGTAGAGAGCACGACGGCGCACCTGAGGTAGAACAGCAGGCAAATCCTAACAACAACCGTGATGATCCGTTCTTAGACACACTGCAGGCTATCCAAGATAGCCAGACCAGCATTCTAAACGTGATTGTAGGCTTGACCAATTCGCTCTTAACTACAGTGACAAATGCCAACCGAGCAAAAGCTCCAGTTAAGAAGCTACTAGTCGAGAAGGTACCGATATATCAGTAAGTGACCCCAATGGGTCAATAGCAGCCGATAAAACAACCCCGACCCTAGGTGTAGGTAACTCTGATCACCGTGCAGGGATCCATCAACCTAGATCCTACCTTACTAGGATCACAAGCTCAGTTTGCTACAATCGCAAATGTTCAAGCAATGTTCCAGCAGGAAAGAACAAAGAGGCAATTGCCATCCTTTCCAGATCCGAATATCTAGCCTCTTTATCCGTTATATCTGTTGAGGGTGCCTTATCCTGAAGGATATACGGCCCCAAAGTTTATCAAGTTCGACGGAAGGAAGGGGAATGCCAGATAGCATTTGGTAAGATTCGATGAGACACTAGGAGCCTATAGAGGAGATCATACACTTTGTCTGTGAGAGTTTTCCAAGTCTTTGACACACAGAGCCTATAGTTGGTACGTCATCCTTGCACTTGGCTTAATATGCTAGGAATGTATACTGAAAAGCCATGCTTTTTAGGTATTTTATTCTTGATCCCTGGCATATTAATGAGAAACAT
>JAULJZ010193689.1:0-20608 GCA_032270985.1 Heliamphora pulchella | reverse complement strand
AGGAGGTTTGAGTTTGCATCTAGCAATGGATGATGAGAAGATGGCAGAGATCATATGATTAGAAAAGAAGAAAAAAACAAAAAGCAAAAAAAAAATCTCAAATAGCACTCTCCATCTCTCTTTTTCTCTCAGGCACTTTCTTCTCCTCCTTCAACCGCTGGATTCGACACCTCGGAGGACAAGATTCATCAATCTCCAAGAGTTTGCCAAATTTTGCAGGGGCACAGTCGTCAGGATCAGGAGTCAAACGCATACGTGAGGGAAGAACGAAGCTGGGAGAAGGATGATGAAGGAAGAACCAAACACAGACCCCAATTTCGGTCATTTGTTTCGATCATTCTTTTCAGGATGAATAGACTTTTTGAAAAATAATAAAAAGTATAAAAAATGTTGCATGTGAGAATAATAAGTGGCATGTAATTATTGTTCTAAAATGGATATTTTTATGTGAATATTTTAACGGAGTGCAACGGTTTTAAGATACAATTCAAATGCTCATAAATTTTTTTCTTTTAGTGTTAATGTCAACTTTGAAAATATGAATGGGCCACGAACCAAAGTTGTCTATAAAATAATGTGATAGTTGAAAATTTTACATTAAAAAACACAAATATTCTTTTTGTTTTTTGTTATAAGGGAAGCTTAAGCATGAGAGAAAAAGGTGGCGTGACTGGAGTCCAACCCTGTTGATTAGTAAGGGCATGCAAAGGCCCAACTATTGGGCTAGTCCAATCACTTGAAAAGTCAATATTTTTTCTATCTTCTACCACATGTATGTCTAATAAGACTAATATCTTAGAATTCTTAGGTATTTATAAGAAATTATATAATTGTAAAAAAACAAGGGTAATGAAGAACAACATAACAAAAGCAAAGGCAAAACAGTAAGAAAAAAAAATACTATTCATCAAGCACAATGGTGGTGGTCACAACAAGTGGTGATGACGATTTTTATTTTTTCAGAAAATATTTTTAAGAATCACCTAAACACCGAAAAACAAAAATTAAAAAAATATTTTTTTTTGTAATTACAAAAATTCTAAGTATACAAAATTAAATCTCAATAAAACTAATTATAAAAATGATCTCCACTATTTACATATGTACCTAGTATATTGTACATCTTACATGCATATGAATTAATTCAATTTTATGTAAGTAAAATGGTAAAAACAAAAGGCATGTATGTGTTCGAAATGCATTTTTTTTTTTTTGAATGGCAAAACAAACTTCTTGATTGATTCCATAAGCATAAAGATTACAAAACGAAAATCACGAAGATAAAACCAAGGGAGCATTTTGGTTGAACTTCACCAAGGGAAGTGATTAGTTCAAACTAAGTGCTAGCAATACTAAGGTTAGTAAGGCACCAACCATTGCCATCTCTCACACTTCACGGATAAAAATAAACGATCAACTCTCAGAGACAGGCGCCAAAGCTCCAATCAAAACCACCTATTGCTGCTAATAACTCCCTACTGCTGTGTCACTCAACCAAGCCAACTGCTTCTGCTACACCACAGAGTCGACAACATAGAGCTACTGTCTCACTCTGCTTACACCCATATTATGATGTCAATGTGTCCAACCAACGATAATCTGCATCCTTCATTGCCCTTACCCTCCTGATCCTGATCAGCTTAATTAGATGTAACTCCCCAGTTAATTGTGGGCCTACCGAATTGCATGTTATCCCTTTGGAGCCATATGGACCAGCTGATTGCGAAGAATAATGAGTTCCAAAGTTGTCTCTCAAATCCATTGTAATGGGAATCGAACCACAACAGGAACAGGTCTTTATAGCTCTTTGGGCAGACCCAGTAGGATCCCTACCAGAAGATGATTTTACTCCATATTTTCCATGAGTAACTGCAACCTATCATCAAGTAATCTACTAACTCCTTGTTCTGAGCACAAAAGCAACATATTGGGTTTGTATGCCCAGGGATGATATTCCATTTTAATAAGAGGTACTTTGTAGCTATTCTACCTTGAATAGCTTGCCAACATAGAATTTGGCATTTAGATGGAATAAGTTGCTTCCATATGATACATTTATCCGTAGGCAGACCATTTTTCACTTCCAGTAGTTTCACAAACGATTTTACCGAGAATATATTGCTCGTATCCCCTTTCCATTGTAGGGTGTCCTTCTTGTCCTGGATCAAGTTTAATTCAGTTAGGAAGGATATTATGTCCAGCCAAAGCTTTAGCTCCCATAGAAATAGTTTTCTTCTGAAGCTGCTCTTCCAATCTTCCCCATCCTCTACTGGCAGTTTCTGTCTCAGTAGGGAGTGCATTACCTCAACTGTGCAGTCCTTCAAGGAGGAAATAGTGTATAATCTCTCATGGCTCTTTTGAAGAGGGTGCTCCCCACACCATTTATCCTGCCAAAATTTGGTATCCTGCCCACTTCCCACTTGAATGTGTAGGTTTGACATCAGAGTCTCCCTAATTGAGCCATCCTGATAATCATCTAGCTTAAAAATATGTTGCCATAAAAGAGAAGTTCTACTTTTCTTGCCTAGAGATGGGAACCAATCCGAGGCGTGTAGATTATATTTGGTGCAAATTAATCTCTTCCATAGGGACCCCAACGACAAATAAAGTCCTATGTAATCTAAGTGAAAGAATGTAAGAATTTCATTATTAGAGAAAATATAAATATAACTCACATAGGTATTTATAATTATTTATATTATTTAATGAGTGATCGATAAATAATATCTATTATACTAAAAGAATATTGGTGAAAATTTATATCTTAACGTGAATAAGCATTTATTATGAATATGTGCAATTGATGTCTCTTAATGGAAATGGTATCGTTACCTATAAATAAAGAAGGCTCCCTAACCTAGTATGGAATGAAAAATGTCTATGATCTAACAATGATTTTTCATTAAGATAAGGTTGTAAGTAAAAAAATTCACTATGTAAGTGCAGATCTTTTTCAGCACTTGAACAGTTATAGTTGAAGGTACATTATGTATATTTTTGCTGCGTATACATATGTTAATTTTTATTTACGTACAAAATTAAGATAAGAAAAGAAAATAAAGTGAAAGAACTTGCATCTTTTCTCTTTTTGTTTGATTAATTGCTCAGTAGACTATAAAATGAGAACTAAAAACTAACTCAATGAATGTATAATTGTCAACCAAAAACTTAACAACTAATTTCATTTCCTTTTTATCCTCCTTTCTATTGACAAATTCAAAATTTAAATCGAGTGTTTGTTCCATTTCGACTTATATATACATGTTAAAAATGATTAAAAATTGGAAGTACTCAAAAGGCACCAAAATTCATCTTTAATTCCAAAAATTAGTTTTTTTCAACCTTCTTTAATTTTGGGCAAATGAGCAAAAAACAACAACAGTATAAATTCTACGACCTCGTCTGGGATAATAATTTAGTTACTTATTTTATTTGTTAATTTGTTTAGTGAAAATTTTACACTAGTAGGACAACTGTTATATTTTTTTGATTTCTCTAATCGAGACAAGTTAGAGAAATAAAAAAGAAATTAACAAAAATTAGTCCAAAATCAAATTTTATATTGCTTATTTTTTATTTGTAGTAAAACCAAACAGGTCCTACGTCACAACTCTCAATACAAAAATAAAAATGAAATAGTGAAATATTTAACAAACGCCAAATATTCCTTCTCATGAGGTTTTGTTATTGGAAACTATTGATAGGGAATTAATTAAGAACCTCAACAAGAAGAAAACATATATAACATTGCAGGTAGGCTAACAACAAATTAAAGATGCAGATAGAGAAAGAACAAAAACCCTAATAATACTCAAATTACTATAACAACACTTCAACATTTTATTACCTCTATGTGGTAGAAACATAAAAGGCACAAGATGCAGAAAAAGAAGAAGAAGAAGAAGAAGAAGAAGAGGTGCAATTACGGACGTAATCAGAAACTTCTTACCTTATTGCACCCAACAAATCGATAATTCAAAATATATATATATATATATAAGTTCACATTATATTATAATAAAATAATGGGAATCAAATATATTGTACTACAATAGAACAAGAAAAGACAAGGATTGAAGGAGGAAGAAATGGTAAATTAATCATCAGATTTTTCTTCATCTCCAATGTACTTTAATTAAAAACGCCGTTATTGATTAATTTTTCTTATTGATATATATATAGTTCTTTCTCTCTCATCTTCTTCTTCTTTTTCTTCATCATCATCATCATCTTCTGCATGGAGCGCTAGGGTTTGGCTTTTTTATCTTGTCTCCTCAGTTGGAGGACCTAGCGCACCTGGTAATGTAACTGCAGCCGCGCGTGTAAGGATTAGCCCTTCCCCTCTGGTTGCAGTTGTAGTAAGACCGACCTCGCCTGTTGCACGGCACGTTGTTGGCCTTCAGGGCGCCGTAGCTGATGTACCTCCGCTGAGCCAGGACCCGGCGGGCCGCCTCGGAACCCATCATCATCTCCTCGTCCTCGTCGATGCAATCGCCGACTTGGCCGTTGCACGCGAAGACGTGGTGGGAGCGGAGCGAGTCGAGGTCAAAGTGCGCAACGGTGTCGAAGGTGGCGCCAGGGTCAAAGGAGGACTCGGCTGCCACGGCGAGGGAGAGGAGGAGGAGGAGGAAACCACCCCTAAGAGCCATTTTTTTGGGGAGTGGGGAGTAAAGGATTCAGAGAGAGAGAGAGAGAGAGAGAGAGAGAGAGGGGGAAGGGGGAGGGGGAGGGAGAAAGAAACTTATTGCTTTGTTGGTAATTCTATATTCCCCTCCTGTTAAAGGATCAGGGCAAGAAGGAGTTGAATATAGAAAGAGAGATGGGTGGTGGTGAGATGGTTGTGAAAATTGATGGTGGAAGAGATAGCTTTGTGGTTTTGAGCTATTTTTTTTTTAGGGAAAATGCGTTTTTTGCTCCTTGTTTTTCTATGGGTTTTGATTGCAAACCATTGGTTGGATTAGCCAGATAGTGATCCCTAATTTTACAACGGTCAATACCTCTAATTTGGAATGTGAAATACTCTATAAAGAATGATGTGAAAAATGCTACAAGCACACATGTAAATTAATAACAGATTGGAACACATTCTTTTTATATAGATTAGAATGTATATATAATTGTGAAATTCGTCTCATATAAGAGAAATGTGTCAAAATTTGTGCACGTAACAAAACTCAATTAATTCTATTCTTATATTAGTGTTGTTACATACTGTACCCATAAAAAAAACTACTCAATAATTTTTGATCACTCTAATATTTCTTGCTCTAAGAAGCTTAAAGTCACGAGTTTTACTTCCTTATCTAAACAAGAATGGAAAATGAAAAAAAATAAAAAGATGGGCTCGAGTCAAGAGCTTAATGAATGGGAATAAATAAAAAATAAAACATAAAAAAAGAAAAGGTACTTGGAATGCTTTTCCAATTTATAAGGCCCCGTCCTCCTCAAACTTATTTAATGTGCTTAAATTTTGTGTGCTAAATGAGATGGACTTACGTAAGATTTATGTAAGAATGTGATAGAGGAAAAATGTAATGATAATATATGCTCTCTAAGCGTGGAGATGCCGGTGTGTATTAGTAGGGAAGATATAGACAATCCATTTGTGGATGTGGTTACTAATTATTGTAATGCAAATCTTAAGAAGTTGGTAGAGTATCAAGTAGACTTTTCTCGCAAAGGGGATGAGAAGTTTGTCACATCTTCTAGAAGTATCTTTGAGTCTATCGTTCGTCGATCCACACGTTTATGCCTCCAAAGACCCTTTGATATGGGAACTTTGTTAGCTCTTGAATGACTCCGACTTCAAATTGCGAGAATACACGAAGAAGCTCCTGACGAAAATTGAGAATCTTAAGCTTGCTAGAAAAAAAAATTAGTCCTTTTGAACAAACCTAAGAAATCGTGCTTAAGTAAGAAGAAATAGGTTGCTCATAGCTCTCGGCTTGTGAGAGTTTCTAAGCTTGTTATAGTTTTGTATATTGGTGGTTTTCTCTACTATTATTTTGTTGACCCTTGAAGGTGTGTATCGAGCTCATTTGTATATCTTTATTTTTTGTTAATATATATTTAATTATCCAAAAAAAAAGTTTTATGATTCAAAATTGAATGTATCACATTCATTTGGATGTGTGAGATTGATTCATTCAATTTTAAATTTCGGGATAATTTTGATTTTTTTGCTAATATTTTGGTACTATTGCTAAAATGGAAATGTATCGATGAGATTTGCTTGTATATATAGCTCACACTTTACTAAATTTAAATTTTTGTTATACGTCGGTTGGCCCTGAGCAAAGGCTCCTAAAACAATCACTTTAGACCCCAATTTTAAGGCTATTTTTAGGATTCCAAATTTTTTTGGACTCTCTATAAAAGTTTAGATATTAATTTTTTTTTCAAAAGGTCAATTAAAAAAATACCCAATATATTACTTTTTCCAATTAAAAACCAATAGCAAATTTCGTTTATGTGGACAACTAGCACTACTAGAAAAACAGTTTTTTGCCTCGGAGTTTTTTGCGTCGGCTACAATGCTGTGGCAAAGCCGTCGCGAATAGTATTTGCGACAGAAAAATGACCATTAGCGATGGTACAGAGCCGACGCAAAAGGTCATTTTTCTAGTAGTGTAGTCAAGAATTTATATTGTAAATATTTCTTTTATGTACAAGAATTTAAATTAAAACCAATCGTCAACCGTCACATTTGTTGAAGGCAAAGCCATAAAATAATGAAAAAAAAGAGATTAAGAAATATGAAAATTAGGTTGTAAAAGTAATTAGTAAATTTGTAACTAAAAGTATAAGAAAGGTAATTCTTAAGTAATATTTTTAAATTGTTATAATGACATGTAATAATAAGTGCTAATTTTTTTGTGATTTTATCCTTTTTTGTAATTAATTTTTAAGTAATTTTATCTTTTAAGTTGGTTGTATGTACAAATATAGGATGGCTTAATTTTAGAAGCTTGCTTTAGGCCTTATAAAACTTAGAGCCAACACTGTATACAACTCAAGATAAAAATTTTATGTACCTAAAATTATTGATTTTTATATAGTAGTAGATTTGATAACTCGACTTTAAACTAGAGTTTTTATTTGTTTGTTTTTGAAAATTTATAAATGTTAAATAAGTAAAAACTCATTATTATTTTGTTTTTTTGCTGACAAATGAACCACTCGGACCCATTCCTAAAGCATAAACCATTGTATACATTCTAATCATCCGCTAATCATAAGTATCGATTAATTCAAGGCGTTTTCAGCGGAAGTCAAATATAAAGACCTCTAAATTTACGGTTGATCCCATGGCGACTTTAAATCGTTAAGCTACCTAGCGAGTTAAAACTCATTAATTAGTTAAAACAATAATGCAATGTCGTAGAGCCCACTTTAAATTATTTTGGAGCTCATCAAAATTTGTGAGTAGTTACTATACTTTTAAGAATTAATTAGTGATTAATCATATTTTAGGTAGTTGTAAGAGAATTAGACATATTTTATTTTTTGAATTAGATTTAGTCTCAGCATTTTGATAACTAATTATATTTGACGGACTTGTCACTATTTAATATGTAGGAATTCTGTTGTTATTATAACATATATTCGAAATAATAATTTTTAATATCAATTTCTCTCTTTATTTTCCCTTTCATTTAATTTGAACTTTTTGAGTTAATAACTTATAATTTCATAAATTTATATATATATATATATTTCTTTTTATAAATTTAATATTTACATAACATATTCATCATGATCTCTCAAATAAAATTCATCCTAAATATACAATTTTGTAAAGAAAAGAAACAAAACAAATATTTTCAAAAATTGAGAAATTTCTCGATTTTAAAATTTATGAAATAGATAAATATATCAATTTTCGAAACAGTGATATTTTCCAATTTCTCCATTTCTGTTTTGAAAATTAACAAATGAAAAATTTATCATTCTACTTATCAATTTGCAAATTGATGAATTTCTCAATTTTAAAAAATGAGATATTTCTTATTTGTTAAAAACTGAGAAATTCTTTGATTAAAACACAATTCACTTCAATATATATATATATATTTTTTGTTAATGTCATATTTCGGTGGTGAGATTTTTGTGTAACAAGAAGGTAAAAATCACTCATTCACTGAAAAAATAATGTTAGAATTTTAAAATTAATAAATTTATTAGTTTCAAACTTAATATGTTTTAGAACTGATAAATTTTCTCCATGTTAAATTTCTAGATTGAGATTTTCAAAATCAAGAAATTTTTATATTTTGGAACTAATAGATTTTAAAATTGATAATTTTTTTATTTATTAAATTTTAAAATTTCTCGATTTTAAAACTAATAAATTTCTGTATTTTATAAAATTTTATATTTAATATAGATCTTATTTCAAAGATCTTGATGAAAAAAATTGTAGTAATATTAATTTAACAATATATATATATATAATTTCATGTCTTTGAAGAGGGTATGTCAGAGCCAATGAGCAGAGTATGTCCTACTAATCATCTATATACTTATATGTATAAGTATTCATATATATAAATACTTTTGAGTTAGCATTTATCTCTGTTTATAATATTTATAATTGTTGTTTGGTTATGGTACGTCACTCAAGTTGCGTTGATTAGGTTATAAGGCCCGTACATCAAGAGAGTAGGATAAACCAGTGATACCTTAAATCGTTAATAGACGTGTAATCAAAACTCACTTATAAGTATTCTAATCTAGATACAATCTATCAAAGAAGTATGAAGACATATTAATACTTGTATCATATAAGTATATTCATTCTTAAATGCTTTTTCGCTTTAAATCTGATAAATCTGTAAAAAAAATACTAAAATTATTGAGTTTTCTCAAACTCATCAACTTAATAAATGGATTATACCTTTGGTAGAATGAAAATTGATTTACAAGGTAGGTCTATTTGACTTCAAGAGTCAAAAAATAGTAAAAACACTTGAACAATCTATTTATTTAGATAATCAAGAATAAACTCTTCAACTTATTAGTTTAAGAGACATACAAGCATATTTGCATATTTGATTAATACAGATAGCTCTTAAACCTTTAACCCTTTTAGGAGTTAATGGTAGTATAAATGCAACCCTACGAGATGATAAATGTAATAATTTTATTTCATCTCTTATGGGTGTTGCACAGACTAGTCTATGCCATGGACCAGTCTATTTTAATATATATCCGAACTTAAATTTATCGTTACCTGATGCAAATCTTTTTGATGCAGTAACTTTAAATTTACAAACCCATGGTTATGATTTTCTTTTCGGATAAGAAATCATTACTGTTATTTACCGTATAATTATAAAGTTATGAATACTTTATATCCCAACGCTGCCTTACGCAGTGATCTTGGAAAAACTACTGTAATTGAAATTAATCTTTTAACCACACAAATTGCTAGACCTGGATTGATCCCGTATGATGAAATCAATTTTTTCACAAAATGGACAATCCCTAGAGCTGTATTGCCTAGACCTTTTTTGAACAGTAATATAGATCAAATTGTTCAGAATGCCGCAAGAGACATTGAAATCTCTTTTGTTGGTCTAAATCTTAATTATTCTTTAACTAGAAGTACTTTTTCACGAAGACCACCTACTTATCGTATTTCATATTCGTTATCCAGTAGACTTTCCAATTCTGAGTTTACTTCATTAGAATTACCTGATGAAACAACTAGATAAATGATTTAGGTCAGAAACCAGAGTCCACATCTGGATCTGTTTTACAGGTCTTATAATTTTTGAATAACAAATTCCTCATGGAATTTATGCTTTACCATTTGAAGATGTTCCTCAAAGAACATCACCAACTGTCTCAAAAATAAGTTTTCATATATAATTTCTATGAATTTTACACCCAACTCTTTTCTACGATAAGCAATTAGTAAAGAATTTCATATCTCAACTCACACCGAGTTTAGGCAATAGTTTTTCTCCACATATAATAAAGATCAACAAAAATTAATTCAAAATATTTTTTTATCATGATCATGAAAAACAACAAAAAGCCATCTTCTTTAATGAATGGTTTACTAAATGGTCTCAAGATGAAATTCATCTTACTCTCATATCTGATTATAAAAAAGTTTGGATAAAAACCTATGGTACCTCTATAATATCGATTCATCCTCCTCATGAACCTATCCGCCTTCAGTTTAGTTTCAGTCATAAACCTTTAGAAGCTAGTCCTTATGTTTCTATTGATGACAACAGTAGCATGTCTACAGTTGCTAAATCACGAATGAAACAACTTAATTTTACTAATTTAAATTTATAAATAATTAGTAATCAATTTAATCGTACAGAAGAAAACGTTGATGAAGTTTTAATTTATTCTCGTTATCCTGTTAAAATTCCTAAAACTTTAGAAAATGAACATACTTCTTTACAACCAACTCGCATTGTTCTTGGATTTATATTATTCAGTCAAAAAAGGGATAATGAGTTTGCTGAAATATTAAACTCAAAATTAGGATTCTTAAAAATGAAAGAACTTGAAAAATAGATTAATACCTTAAATCCGTCGTCTTCTTCAGATTCTTCTGAATCTAATACTGAATCTGAGCCTGATTAAGCTCTAGCTCAGATCTAGGATCTTCAATCAATGTTTACTCCCTAGGTAAATAAGATTGAGTATGAACCTCCTGGTAAAACTTATTACCAACGTCTTATTCTTATGGATTTGTTATGGAAAGAAGATTTTTTTTCAAACTCAAAATTCGTATAATGACAAAACCGTTTATGAATGGAGCATAGATGGTTTGTCCAAATATCAAAATTTTGAAATCATTCATAAGATGATGATGTACGCCTATGTGTGTTGAGCTATTGGTAATACCGACCAATAAGTGGCTGAACACATTTTCAATGGATTCACAGGTTCATTAAAAGGTTGGTTTGACAAATTTTTTACTGAAGAATAGAAGGATAAATTTTTTATGCTGTCAAAACTGAACCTGGTACATCAACTGACCATTTAACTAGTCAAACTAGTCAATTAGTGCAAGATGTTATTTTTACTTTGATCTAAACCATCATAGCACATTTTATTTGCACTCATTCTCAAATACATGAAAGATCTAGAGAACTTCTCCAGAATCTTCGATATCATTCCTTAACTCATTTCTGATGGTATAAGGATGTCTTCTTAACACGCATTATGCAAAAAAAAAATGATGCTAATGCTGAACATTGAAAAGCCAAATTCATTGATGGCTTACCTACTCTTTTTGTCGAAAAAATTTGACAAAAACTTAAATACTAATATGATTGCCATTTTATACCGTATCACCAATATACGTATGGACACATCATACCAGTCTGTACCCAAGTTGGTTTAGGTATCTGTAATGATAAAAAATTATAATATCTTCTTAAAAAAACAAAACTTAACCAATAAACAGAAAATTAAAGTATTTGTCAACAATTTGCTTATGATGTACCTATTAACTACCCTAAAAGAAGTAAATATAAACATACTTCTCATCATAAGGATAGATCTAGAAAGTATAAAAAGAAAAAATATTTTACTAAGTCTAAATCTAAAACTGAATCTTCTTCTAGAAGAAAATATTCGAAACAAATATCATAAAAGAGAAAATCTAAATCTGATGCTCGCTGTTACAAATGTAGCAAAATTGGCCACTATGCTAACAAATGTTCAACAAAGCAAAAGCTAAATGAGCTTCAAGATGAAGACTTAAAATTATAATTAAGTAAATTATTACTTAATAGTACTTCTGAGTCCGAATCTGAATCTTTCTATGAAGATATCATTTTTTCTTCTTCTTCATTAGAAAATAGATATGTGAAAAACAAATCTAATTGTATTGGTAAATGTTTCATGAATAAACTTACCACAAAGCAAGATTCTAGTAATTACTGAAATGCCATTTGTGAATTAAATGGTTTGAACGTTCTTACTAATAATCAACAGGATATGATTGAAGTGTTAGAACACATTCAAGATTCTACAGTTAGAAAGAAATTTTTAAAATTTCTTTTAACTCAGACTCCAACATCATCAAAATCTGATAATGTTGTTATAATTCCACCAAATCGGAATTATAGTTTACAAACTGTATTAAATCGTATGGATAATAGTTATGATAAACCTATAACTATGCATGATTTAAATAAAAAAATAAAATTTTTTAAAATCGAAATTAAACAATTAAAACTATTTAATCAACAATATGAAAAGCATCTACTTACTATTAAGACAAGAATCTTTGATCTTAAAGTAATAAATCCATTAGTCAGGAAGATAACCAGAACAAAGATAAGAAAATTGAAACCCTTACTCCTTTTGGATAATTATCTCTATTCCTTAACCTTTTTCAAAAGGTTACACATCAAAAATGGTATATATTCAAATTAATCTTATAATTAATAAAGAATGTACTATTAAAATACTATCGCTTTAGTCGATAGTGAATCTGATATGAATAAGGTATTATTCCTACACAATATTTTGAAAAAACTACACAATTCTTAATTACAGCTAATGGTACACCTATGAAAATACAGTACAAACTATCTACAGTTTTCATTTGTAACCAAAGTGTCTGCTTACCACCAGTCTTTCTATTGGTATAAAATTTACAACAAGTTATCTTAGGGACTCTCTTTCTTGCCAATCAGTAAAATTGATTCAAAAGAAATCTCCAGTAGTTATATAGGTAATGAAATTTACTTCCCCTTTATTACTAATCCTGAAACTAAAATTCTTAATAAAATTAAAATTTTAATTTTACTTAAGAAAAATTATTTAAATTCATTATCAAAAGACATTTTTATAATGAATATAAATCAACAACTACAGCATCCTAATCTTCAACAAATGATTAAGAATGTAAAAATTCAATTTACTATTGTGATATATAGTAATCTTTCACATGCTTTTTGGAATAGAAAGAAGCGCATAGTGCCTCTTTTTTATGAACCAGGATTTGATGAAATTCAAATCATTATAAAAGTATGACTCAGTCAGATGAAATCTGACTATCTAAAAATGTGCAAGAAGGAAATTCAAGACCTTTTTGATAAGAAATTAATCAGAAAAAGTTATTCTCTATGGAACTGTACGAATTTTTATGTAAATAAAAATACTGAGATAGAACGTAGAATTCCAAAACTTGTAATTAATTACAAATCTTTGAATAACAAATTACAATGAATAAGATATCCAATCCCTAATAAGAAGAATCTTTTAGATCGCATTCAATCTACATTTATTTTTTCTAAATTTGATTTAAAGTTAGGTTTCTGGCAAATTCAAATTAAAGAAGAAGATAGATATAAAATAGCATTTGTTGTATTAGATCGCCGTCAGATCCCATTAACTGATTATTGAAATTTCTTGTTTGGTATTGCTGAGGAAAAAACATCAGCATCCAAACCTAAATTCCTTTGAAATTATAATCATAGCAAAACATATCAAAGGGAACAACAAATGTTATTTTATATCTATCTTCTTCTTTAATTTGGATTTGTCAAAAACCTGACTTTAAATCAAATTTTAAAAAAATAGATGCAGATTGAATGCGATCTAAAAGATCATTCTTATTAGGGATTGGATATCTTATTCATTGTAATTTGTCATTCAAAGGTTTGTAATTAATTACAAACCTTGGAGTTCCACGTTTTATCTCAGCATTTTTACATACATAAAAAGCCAAACAGCTCCATGAAGAATAACTTTCTCTGATTAATTTCTTATCAAGAAGGTCTTGAATTTCCATCTTGCACATTTTCATATAATCAGATTTCATCTGACTAAGTCTTGCTTTTGTAGAAATTTAAGTTTCATCAAATCCTGATTCAAAAAGAAGAGGCACTATGTGCTTCTTTCTATCCCAAAAAGTACGTAAAATATTACTACATATCTCAGTAGTAAATTGAATTTTTACATTCTTAATCTTTTGTTGAAGATCAGGATGTTGTAGTTGTTGATTTATATTTATTATAAAAATTTCTTTTGATAATGAATTTAAATAATTTTTCTTAAGTAAAATTAAAATTTTAATTTTATTAAGGGTTTTAGTTTCAGGATTAGTAATAAAGGAGAAGTAAATTTCATTACCTTTATAATTACTAGAGATTCCTTTTGAATCAACTTTATTAATTGGCATTAACAAGTTAAGAACGAGAATCTCTAAGATAACTTGTTGTTGCAAATTTTGTACCAATAGAAAGACTGCTGGTAAATAAACACATTGGTTACAAATGAAAACTATAGGTAGTTTGTACTGTATTTTCAGACGTGTTCCACAAGCTGCAGTTAAGGTTTGTGTAGTTTTTTCAAAGTATTGTGTAGAAGCAATATCTTCTTGTACACAATTCATATCAACTCCACTATCGACTAAAGCGATAGCTTTTTTAATAATATATTTTTTATTAATTACAAGATTAATTTGAATATACTATTTTTTATGTGTAACATTTTGAAAAAGATTAAGGAATTGAGATAATTCTCCAGGAGGAGTAAGTGTTTCAATTTCCTTATCTTTGTTCTGTTTATCTTCCTAACTAATGAATTTATTACTTTCAAGATCAAAGATTCTTGTCTTAATAGTTAGTAGATCCATTTTATATTTTTGATTAAACAGTTTTAATTGTTTAATTTTGATTTTAAGAAATTTTATTTCTTTATTTACTTCATGGATAGCTATAAGTTTATCATAACTATCATCTATACTATTTAATACAGTTTGTAGACTATAACTTCGATTTGGTGGAGTCATAACAACATTATCAAATTTTGATAATGTTGGAGTCAGAATTAAAAGAAAATTCGAGAAAATTTTTTTTAGCTGTAGGATCTTGAATGTATTCTAACACTTCAATCATATCCTGTTGATTACTAGTAAAAATATTCAAATCATTTAATTCACAAATAGCATTCCAATGATTACTAAAATATTGCTTTATGGTAAGTTCATTCATGGAACATTTACCATTACAGTTTGATTTGTTTCTCACATATCTTTTTTCTGATGAAGAAGAAGAAGAAGAAATGATATATTTATGAAAAGATTCAGATTCAGACTTAGAAGTACAATTAAGTAATAATTTACTTAATTGTAATTTTAAACCTTCATCTTGAAGCTTATTCAACTTTTGCTTTGTTGAACATCTGTTAGCATAGTGGCCAATTTTGCCACATTTGTAACAACGAGCATCAGATTTAAATTTTCTATTTTTTAATGTTTGTTTTGGATATTTTCTTCTAGAAGAAGATTTAATTTTAGATTTAGACTTAGTGTAATATTTTTTCTTTTTATATTTCTAGATCTATCCTTATGATGAGAAGTGTGTTTATGTTCACTTCTTTTAGGGTAGTTAACAGGTACATCGTAAGCAAATTGTTGACAAAATGCTTCAATTTTCTGTTTACTAGTTAAGTTTTATTTTTTAAGAAGGTATTATAATTTTATATCATTACAGATACTTAAATCAAATTGGGTACAGACTAATATGATGTGTCCATACGTATATTGGTGATACAATATAGAATGGCCATCGTATTGGTCTTTAAGTTTTTGTCGAACTTTTTCGGTAAAAAGAGTAGGTAAGCCATCAATGAATTTGGCTTTCCAATGTTTAGCATTAGCATTATTTTTTTGCATAATGCGTGTTAAGAAGACATTCTTATACCATCGAAAATGGGTTAAGGAAGGACATCAAAGATTTTGAAGAAATTTTCTAGATCTTTCATGTCTTTGAGGAGGATATATATATCATGAGCTATGTAATTCTAAAATTTTTTCATGAGCACGATAATAATTCAATCGTTGTTGGAGATAAAAACAGAATTAAAAGAAAGAAAAAATAAAAGAGAAAATAAAGTTAAGATAAAATATCATTACCTCTCTTAAGGTAATGGTCAACTATTTTTAAACACCTAAGGTGTCAGAAATTACATATTATTCCTTATTCATTAATGAAGTTAACGAGAAATATCAAATGACTTTTATACCCTTAAACCCGTTTACCAATACCACTAAAATCAAAACCACTAATACCACCAAAACCACCACCTAAGACCACCAAAATCACCCATAAACCACCAAACCACAACTCATAAACCACGAACCACCACCCACAAACCACCTAACACCACTGCCCAAAACTCACCACTGAAAACCACCACCACGGCATTAGGCCGAGCTCGAGGAGGCTACGGTGTTTGTTGCCTCGTCGCCAATTCCACCACTAACCTCCCCATCATCTTTTACATTCACAACGACGACTTCTGCTTTGGCTCCCGAACATGTATGTAGTTGCTAAATGAAGCCTAAAGGATCGCCAAAAAAGGAATTGGAAGAGAGGAAGAAGATCTAAAATTGGAGAAGATGGAAGCTCTAAAGAAACGTCTGAAAAAGAATTAAATGAGAGGAAGAACCCATGATCTTTGAGGCCACAATCGACTACAGTTGTGTCTGTAGCACGCATTGACCGAGCCACTTGGCCTGCAAGTACTTGTGCACCCCAAGTGTATCTTCTTCTCACTCATGCACTTCTTGGTGGTGGAGAACATGATATTGATTAGAGTTTTTAGTTGCTTTGGTTTTTTGAGGAACAATTCCAAGAGTCGACAAATCAAGCGACTGTACTCTTTATTGGCACTCGTCATCTCAGATTCTGCGTGAAAGTTGAACTCAATCACCACGCTCCTCATTTATCTTTTCTTTGAACTTGAATTCTCTGTCACTTCCAGATAGATGTGCTGCCCTAACAAAAAGTAGAGAATTGAAGTTCTATCAGTTCTGGAAGAACTAAATTCTCCAGTGCTAATTGAGGGTAATTTAAGAATTTAAAGTAATAAATAGTTTACATCAGTAAAATCTATTAGTCAATTTAATGGTTGACTAACGAATGGATTATTTGTTATGCGAATTTGAATATTAAGGAGCAGAATGTAATTTCTAATATCTTAGGTATTTGACTATATTTAATCAATACCTTGAAGGAAGTAATGGTATTTTACCCTAAAATTAATTAAGGGATAAAAAATTGACCATAGATTGGTCACTACTAATAGATTAGGTATTATAAAACTAATGAGACTTATCTCATTTAATTTTTTTTGAATAGAACTAATCTTTAAATAAGTAAAAAAAATATTGAATTTTTGCCAATATATCTCTACTTTTAATATATTTTTCAGTGTACAAACGTTATTGTTTTATAAACTATACCTTCATGAACCTGGAACATGTACAAATGTGCCAATCAAACATTACATGACTTCAGAAAGATATTAATTAATTATATCCCAACCCTTAAATATCTTTAGACAAACTCATGAATTGGGTAAATATTTGTTGTTTGGCAGCCAATAACATTGTGTTGTGGGTTTTAGTGTGGTTTATTTTGGATTATACTTTGATATTGATTTAAATTGTTTATTTTGTAAAATTTTATTGTGTAGATTATTTAAGTCAAAAACTAATTTAATTGAATATTATTAAATATTTGAACAAATTATATTTATTTTTTAAAAAATAAAATGATAGTGAATCTTACCATTTATTTTTCCAAGGCAAATATGATTTTTCAAACATTTAAAAATATATAATCCTTTTTATTTTTAAAAATTAATAGTCTACACACAAAGATATAGATGATAAACTATTTAGGCCATGTTTGGAGTCTCAGAGTACTGAATTAGCATTCACATGACTAATTATTATAAAATACCAAATTCTTTAAAATAAGTAGTCTACATTACAATTTGAATTTTCAAAGTTTAATCCAAAATAAACGATGCTAAACCCACGACACAACGTTGTTGGCTGCCCAACAACAAATTTACCCAATTCATGAATTTGTCTAAAGCTATTCAAGGGTTGGGATATAATTAATTAATATCTTTATGAAGTCATGTAAAGTTTGATTGGGATATAATTAATATCTTTTTGTTGGAAATTTTAGACTTAAATTCTAAAAACAAAGATCAATAAATTTAGATAATCAAATGATAATTAATCTACGTAAACTTCAATCCACAATCAATCACGAAACAATAAGAATAATCGAAAAATACGCAAGATTTACGTAGTTCGACTAAACTGCCTACCTCCACAGGATAGGATAATCAATCCACTATATTTTTTAACACAGATTACAAGATTCACTCAACTCCTAACAATATCTGTGGCCTCAAATTGAGCTTCTCACTATCTCTCTATGCTATCTCTAGCCTCTATTCTGAGTCTCTCTGAGTATTTTGACGACTTATGAACTTCTATTTGTTTTAGAGTCATAACCCCATTTATATAGGCTTCAAAGGAAACCCTAAAACTGTATAACTCCCAGTTGTCCACCACCATCCGTTCGGATTTGTGTCTATTTCAAATCTGATTTTTAACGATTCTAGTCAATTTCAAATATGATGTTGAGATTCGAGTCAATCCAAAATCTGATTTTTGATTATTCTGGTCAATCCAAAATCTGATATTGAGATTCGAATCAATCCCAATAATCTCCACCTTGGCTCGAATCTTTCATCCATCTTGAAGAACTGTCAGCAATCCTCGAACTGCACCCTTTCTTGGGTATGGGCACTCCACCCTCTTAGATCTTCAACTTGAATAGACTTTGATCAAATCCAAATCAGACTTGAATTTGACCCTTTTGCAATCAACAGACTTCTTATCTTTGGGCAATTTGCCAAACTCTATCTGTTCATCCTTTTGTGAAGACTTCACATTCTCTGACACTGTTACTTGCTCCTGAACCATTCTTGTGTTGCCTATAGCTTTCTTATGAGACGAATGTTCTCCACTTGACCGCTCATGTTGCTGTTGACTTGAACCACCATCACCCGTTATTCTGGGTGAACTTTTCTGACTGAACTCCACCTTGACTGATGCACTCTTCTTCTAAATTTCTGATATACTCTACTCATCAACCTAATCAAGCCCCAAATGTCTATGTCACGTGTCGTCCTTGCTGAAATCAGTCTGTGTGATATTTGTGACTCCACATATCACTTTGTCCCCTACCAATCTGTAGAGTCCATCTACTTTCTGCCATCTCATGATGACTGAGGATCCTTTACTGATCTTCATTGCTTCATATTTTTCCGTAAACTCATAACTTAGAGAATCAATGTTCCTAAAAAAAATAGATTTTTTTAACCCCAAAATATGCCTGACATTCTCCAATTAAAGTTCTTACAACCCCGTCAAACATCCTAATTTTGACCGTGCCAAAATAAGCAAAATAAGCTTATTTTTGTCTTTATTGATCAAAATATTTAAAAAAATTCAGAAAAGACAAAAATAAACCAAAATAAGCTAATAAGCCAATAAATTAAATTTTATATTGCTTATTTTTGTCTTTAGCAGATTTTTTTTATAGTTTGATTAAAAAAATTTATTTTTTAGATTCATCTCATCGAGAGAATTCAGAAAAGTAAAAAAAAACTTAGTCAAAAGATTTAAAAAGTTTTAAAAAATAAAAATAAAGCAAAATTCTCGACATTTAAGCCCAAACAGGGCCAATGTCTCGATTCAAAAAGTAAAAAACTTAGTCAAAAGATTAAAAAAGTTTTAAAAAATAAAAATAAAACAAAATTCTCGACATTTAAGCCCAAACAGGGCCAATGTCTGTACACTGAAAAATATATTAAAAGTAGAGATATTTTGGCAAGACTTCTGTAATTTTTTTTATTTATTTAAAAATTAGTCCTATTCAAAAAAACATTTATGGATAAGTCCCATTAGTTTTGTTAGGATATTTTGACCTGTGGTTGATAATTTTGGCAAATTTATGACAAACATCGTATTTTATTTTGTGATACTTTTAACACTTGATTTTCTAGAAGTTAAGTTTTTATAAGCTGAAACAGTCAACTAGCAGTGCAACAAAATAATGACAAACAGTACAGAAATAGCAAAAAAAATTGTGAACTGCTTTAGACCGCTCGATCGGTCTAAAGACCGTTCGATCAATGTGTACACGAAACTCTTTTATAATAACTAGAGTTTCAAGGTTTCTAAGCGAATGTAGAGATTGCAAGAGTTTCACATATATATAGGGGCTACTAGAGTTATATTGAAGGGACTAGTAGATATATGAGAAACCCTAGCCACTAAAGTTGTCTCTTATTTTTTTGATTGAAAAACTCCCAAAGTGCCTTCATTGAAGAAGACACCTGGAGTTTGATTATTCAATTTCTTTGATGATTTTATAATCTCTCTGCCTACAAGAATATCAACAAATGAACAAAACCTTCAATATTCGTTTCAATATTCGTTTCAATTCGTGGAGTCTCTTGATCAGTGGATGCTCAAGAGTTGAAGTTTAGTAGTGAATTCCATCAGCAATTGAAGTCTGGTAGTGAATTTCAATAGCAATCGAGCACAGAATTAGTATGTGTAGGTTTGGTGAGTTAAACTTACTACCGTAAGTTATGAATTTGACAAGTTTTGTGAGATTTCTTATAATTAACAGTTTTTATAGTGTTAGATTATTTGTGGACCTAGATTGTGTTGGAATCTGTGAATTTCATTGGCCATTGAAATCCAGATTTCAATAGCAGATTCAATTACAATTGAATTGGC
>JAULJZ010193668.1:0-20609 GCA_032270985.1 Heliamphora pulchella | reverse complement strand
TTTTCACAGAGCATGATTCTAGCCATTTCTTCCAACGTTCTATTCTTCCTCTCAACAACTCCATTTTATTAAGGGGTTCTAGGAGCCGAGAAGTTATAGTTAATCCCATTTTCATCACAAAACTTTTTAAAATTTTTATTTTCAAATTCTCTACCATGATCACTTTGGATATTTGCAATTTGAAAACCTTTTAAATTTTGAACTCTCTGAGATAGTTTTACAAAAGAGGTAAAGGCTTCATCCTTATGAGCTAGGAAAAGCACCCAAGTGTATCTAGAAAAATCATCAACAATAATAAAGGCATAGCGCTTGCCTCCAAGGTTTAAAGTTCTTGTTGGACCAAATAAGTTTATGTGCAATAGTTGCAATGGCCTAGAAGTTGAAATCTTATTTTTGGATTGAAAAGAACTTCTAGCTTGTTTGCCTTGTTAACTGCATCACACACTTTTTCTTTTTTAAATTTGATTTGGGGTAAACTAATCACCAATTTCTTTTTCAAAAGTTTAGAAATCAAGTTCACGTGTGTATGTCCAAGTTTTCTATGCCACAACCAACTATTATCACTCAAGGCGGCTAAACACTTGGTGTCATTTTTGGAAAGATCATTTAGAGTAAATGTGTAAACATTTTTATGCCTATGACCTTCCAAAATAACTTTGTTATTGGTTGAATTTTTAATAACACACTTAGCATGATCAAAGACAACCCTGTGGCCTTTGTCACAAAGTTGGCTTATGCTAAGAAAGTCATGTTTTAAACCATTAACAAGCAAAATATTTTCAATAGAAGGGCAAATAATTTTACCGATACATCAAATTCATATGATTTTTCCTTTGCTATTGTCTCCAAAAGTCATAAATCCACCATCTTTTGGTTTGAGAGATGCAAATATCGATTAGTCGCCTATCATGTGTCTCGAACATGCGCTATTGAGATACCACATCCCCTCCTTGAATGTGGATTTGAGACACACCTACAAGGGGAATCAAGTTTTGATTTTCGATACCCAAATTTTCTTACGTCCTTTGGTGTTAGTTCCTTGAGGATGTGTTCCTTCAGGAACCCAAATCTTCTTAATAGAATTATTTGAAAGCTTTCTATGTGGACAATGTGTGAGAGTGTGCCCATGTTCATAGCAATAAAAACAAGTGGCATTTGTATGATTAGAAGATGCCTTGACAAAAATGTTGCTTAAGAACTTTTGTTTCTTCTTTGGCTTATACCCAATTTCAGCTTTGTCAAAAATACATTTTTTGCATGCCAAGAAGTTTATCTAAGTTGTTCTTTCCTAGAGTGAACTTATAAATAGTTTTGGTAAGGTCTTCAACCTTTTCAATCAAAACCTTATTTTCATCTTTCAAAACAGAAACATGTTTTAATAAGGCAAGTTTTTCATTTTTCATGGTTTCAATTTCACTTGAGGAGGAAAGAACTAACTTTTTCAAAATAGAGTTATTTGTACCAACTTTTCTCAATTCATCACGCAAATCTTCTAATGCACTTTGCAATTCATCACAGGAAAAAGGGTCAGGGGTTACCTCATCATCTTCTCTAGCCATGAGTCATAGATTTGCAATTTTGTTTTCTTCCTTTTTCTCGTCAAAACTGCAGTCATCACTCTCGCCCCATGCAGCTATCATGGGCTTTTTTAATCCCTTTTTGAATTGGTTTTTGAGCTGTGGGCATTCAGCCTTGACGTGTCCAAGTTTTTTTCATTCATAGTAGATTATTTCATCTTTCTTGTGATCAGTTTTGAGTTTGCTAGAATTGCCCTTGAACTTGGTAGGCTCGCCTTTGTATCCTTCTTTCTTGAAGAATCTTCTTCCTCCTTATTTTTTATTTCTAAGAAACCATTTGAATTTCTTCATGATGTGAGCCATGGCTTCGCTCTCATCACTTAAGGAATCTTTCTCAGATTCTTTGTCATGAGTTGAGGATTTGAAGGCAATGCCTTTCTAATTTTTGTTGTCATCCTCATCGTCCATCTTTATGTTCATATCATAGGTCATGAGAGATCCAAGAAGTTCTTCTAGGTTGAGCGTATTAAGCTCTTTGGCTTCTCGGATAGTTGTGACCTTAGCCTCCCAACTCTTAGGCATACACTTGAAAATTTTTCTCACAATTTCTGCATTTGTATAAATCTTGCCAAAAGATTTTAGTCCATTAATAATGTTAGTGAAGGGAGTAAACATATCAGATATGGTTTCATCATGCTTCATTTTAAATAACTCATAGTTAGGCACAAGCAGACTTATTTTAGACTCTTTCACTTGGTTAGTACCCTCATGGGTAATTTCAAGTCTATCCCATTTTTTTTTTGCGGTGTCACATGTTGAGATTCTATTGAACTCATTTAGGTCAAGTGACCAATATAGGTGATTCATAGCCTTAGCATTTTTTTATATCTCTCTAATGTCGGTTTCAGTCCATTCAACTTTTGGTTTAGGGACAAAAGCCTCTTCAACGATTTTGATAGGTCTTTTAGGTCCATTAATGATAACCCGCCAAAGGTCGTAGTCTACGGTTTGAATGTAGATTCTCATTTTAGCCTTTCAATAATTGTAATCTGTTCCATTGAACAAGGGAGGTCTATTGGTCGACTGACCTTCAGATTGGATAGGTCTGATGCTAGTGGCTGCCATAAAAACTCTTAGACGGTTAAGTCAAAAATAAAAGCCCAAGCTCTCTTACCAATTATTAGTTCTAGGCAACCAAAGAAGGGGCGGCGTAAATTAGGTCTTAAAAAATTAATAACAAATTTTAAAACCATTTTGAAAGCCTTTTAATATAGCAAACAAATATAGCAAGATAATCAAAAATTAAAGCAAAGCAAATATTAAAGAGGTTAGGGATAGAGAGATTGAATCAGACACCAATGCTTTTATAGTGGTTCGGCTTCTTCCAAGCCTACGTCCACTCCACAAGTTTTTCCTTGAGAGTTTTCACTATGTAGAATGCTTCACGAGTGCATTCCAAGCCTTTACAACTTCAAGACTTCGCTTGAGCTAATGAATGTTTATAGGCACATTCAAAAGCCTATATCAGTTTCAAGATGATCTTATGAGAACAATCTCCTATTTTATTCTAATTACTCTTGAACTCTTCTTTGATGAGATTTACTCACTCACTCAAAGGATAAAGGGTGACTCACCCTTGAATACAATAAATAAAGGAATTAAATGAGAAACACTCACTCTCTTTACAGAAATGATTTACAATAAATGAAGAGATAAAGAGAGATGGGGAACAAGAGTTGGAGCTTCAGCAATATATGAGAGCTTGAGAATCTTGAGTTTGATTCAAGCAATAGAACAGTAATTGTAAGTCTCTAGAGAGATTTAATGCTAAGAAGTAACTCCTTGTATAAGCTCTTGAGCATTTATAACCGTTGGAGGTAGGTGAGGGCATTAAATGCCAAAAATCTAACCGTTGAAGTCTACTGCGAATTTGAATTTGCGTCACAGGTGTCGACACAAAATGCCTAGGGCAAGGATCTTCAAGTAATTGGGTCGACACATATCTTCTGAGGTGTCGACACAATTTCTGCAGTCTTCCTCACCAACACAACGGTGTCGACATCTTTGGGTTTGGTGTCAACTCAATGGTTCTTCAGGATTTCGAAGAGGGCAATTTGTGTCGACTCATATTACTTTTGGTGTCGACACAAAATTCTATAAGAAGCCTCAGGATATTTGTGTGGACTCATTTTGACATTGGTGTCGACACCAAATTTCTTCAGGTGGGCTCGGGACTTTTGTGTCGACTCATCTTCACATTTGTGTTGACACCCAAAATCTGTAGGTGGCCTCGGTACTTGTGTCGATTCATTTGCACATTTGTGTTGCCAAAAAGTTCTGGATACTGAAAGTAAGGAACCACTTTTGTGTCAACACAAATTGAATTTGTGTTGACTCATTTTGAGTCCAGAGAGCTTTTGGCTCTTTTATGTTGACACAAAATTTATTTGTGTCGACATTAAATCTTAATACCTAAAAGCAACTTCATCAACCAATTAGGGTTTCAAAATATTTGTTCAAAGGTGTTAACACACTTGATATGTTTTAAGTATTCTTTGTCTTTAAAGTGTTTAGCTTAATTTTCAATTGGGTCAACACAAAATATTCTTTTTCAAGAATACTTAAGTGTTTTAATTTTTTTGAGAGATAAGTCATTTCTTTTGGCTGAAAGTGTCAACTCATTTGTTCAATATGTGTCAACACTTCATTTTCTTGAAAAATATAAAATATTATCAATTTAAATCAATTTATTCCTAGAAAATAAATTATGAAAATCATCAAAATCAATGTAAAAAGCCTTTGGGCTAACACAAGAAGATCTTGAGATTATGGGTCAGAGTGGAATTACAGTTCTTTAGTAGTATGTACTGTAATTCAATATTTTATGAAAAAAATAGAAATCGCTGCTAGTTTTTTATAATTGCAAATACCGCTATGAGATTTGCTTAATTGCAGAAACCCCTGATACGTGTCTGTGTTCTATTGGAAGTCTTACTCATAATTACTCCCCAGGTCCCTACTGTAACCCTATAAATATGCGGGTAGGCTGAACCAGTTTCATAACTTATCTTCTAAGACTAAAGCTGTTCAGGTTCTATCGGTACGCATTCTTGATTGATTGTAGTCCACCCTATATTCAAGAATCGCATAAGGGAATACAATAGATGATCTGACAAGAGCTTCGACTCGAATTCAAATCGTAGTTGAAGAACCGACCAGTAAAAAGGTACTATTCTAAATTAACTTCAGATGCATGGGTTTTATTTTGATCGTTCGTCATCGAAAGTTTTTTCTGGAGCCCGTCCCGGCATTTGTCCGTCTAGTTAATTTTTTATCAAAAATTATTTACAAAAATAAAAATCTTGCCAGTCTTACCTCTAACAGTTAAGAGTTTCAATCCTTACATTATCTACTTATGTTATGAAATTGGGTTCTACAAACGCGTTTGTTGATCCAGGATCTATCAAAATATAGGCATCTCTATTAAAAGAAGTAATCGTACGTGTCACCACATCAGGCGTAACCTGAGCGTCTTGTCGGGTGATTGTAAAAACTCGTGCCGAAACCCATGAGGCCTCCATTGGTCCGCTTTCTTTGTCTTGCATACTTCCAGTTGGCCCATCCATTCTTTTGCTTCCCATAGATGATTGTGCTAGTAGTTCATAATGTCTGCACTGAGTAGCTATGTGTGTCGGTTCACCACAACAATAACATATGATTCCCTAGTTGATTTTTGGACAATACTTCTTAAATTGGTCAAAGGCTCCATACTTGAAGTAACTATTCATTTTTTTACTCCCTTGCTCATTTGGATGCTTTCTTGTTTGATCGATTCTCTTTAAGTCTAGAAATCTTCGAGGTTAACTGATAACTCTGGCTTCGAAAAGCGTATGGCCTTGGGGCATTACCCCTAGGACCCTGTCCTCCTAACTTGCTTGTTGAGGTATTCCCATGCTTGCATTTCTTAAAGTCTGTAGATTGTTAAACATCCAGTACCTCTTAAAGTACATGACTCGAGTAAGTGACTCGAGTGAATGGGTCGAGTGACTCGATAGCCAAGTAACTCGAGGGGCGAGTAATTGAGTTAGCCGAGTGGATCAGAGAGGATTAGTTCGACTAGTGGATTCATGTGCCCTAAGAGTCGGATAACTTGGAAATTGCGAATAACTCAGTAGAAGTAATAGGAAAACGAATCACTAAAGAACCAAGGGCTTCGTACTCTAAGCATCTCGAACAGGGTGGTCGAGTAACTTGGACTAAGAGCTATTCGACTCTAAGCCACTCAAGTAAGCTATATCTATCTTAATGAATAAAGACACTTATATTATGTCGTAGTTAAAATAATCAAGCCAAAAAAGTGATGACTTACTCAAGCCACAAAGATCCGAGCCACTGAGGTCACTGCCTAGAACAGTCATTCACTGTGTTCAGCCGTGCAACATTCCATCACCCAAACTATGAAGTGTGGCTCTGACTACAAACAAAGACATTCCACAGCACAGACTGTGAAGCATAGAACAGACTATGACAGTAGCTCTGACTACATGATTGCACTTCCATGGCACAGACCATGAGGATAGCACAGGCTGTATTATTGTCATGGCACAGGCCATGAAGACAGCACAAGCTGTGTAGCTCTTACTACCTAATTACAATAACATAGCACAAACTATGTGGCTCAGCACAGACTGAATAGCCAAACATATATAGCATAGACTATATGATTATAGATTCCTCTGAGAATCGAAAGACACTCCAAGAGACAATGAAGAAAATGGCAGTACAATCCTGCATGGGATGTTGGGAGACATGTGGTTTGGTGGCTTAGGAAAAGGATTTGTTGAGCTACGAGACCTACCCACTTGAGTCACTCAAGTGACCCGAGTCACTCGACCCGAGTGGGTCGGGTACTTGATCCTAGTGGGTTGAGTACCCACGTGACACTCGTTGGCCGACCTAGTTGAGTTGCAACAGAACACTATTTGGTTGATTATCGGATAGAATCTCTTGATTCCCCGATAACGTCTCTCATGATCAGATTTGATCTCTTGGAAAAGTCCTATCCGAACCCTAACATAGCTCCTCTGAGTACTATAAATAGGGGGGATAGTCATACTTACGAATCAATCAGTTTTTTATAACTGAATACGTTCGTACTGTCGATATTCCAAACTCAGCTAGCCTTCTCCTTCACCCAACCCTATCTCTCTCTGTTTTGGGTTTTTTTTTATCGCGTTTGCATATTTCACCTCTCCACATTCATTCTTTACTTGTTTGATCTAAAGGACCCTACAAAGTCCTCACGTCTTCTTTCCCCCTCTTTCACATCTTTCTCGATCATTTTTTCCTTGTTTACCAAACTCACGTAGTTACACATTTCAAGGACCGTCAACCTTGTCGTAATAGAAAAACTTAACTCCTTTCAAAATCTTCTGGAGTATATCTCCTTGTCAGGTATAAGTTGGATAGCATATTGCGACAACTCTGTAAACTTCATTTCGTATTCCTCCACACTCATCATGCCTTACTCAAGGTCAATGAATTCTTGCTCCTTGTACTTATAGGTTATGGGCTTGTACTGTTCATCGAATTTTCTCACGAAATGATTCCAAATAATCTTCTGAGGAACATGAAGTTCGACTCCTGGCATTAACATCTTTAGTATCCTCTCTGTGACTTCCCACCAGCTGTATGCTTTTTCCCTGAACATAAATGCTATGAGGACAACCCTATCATGTTCATTTAATCCCAACCTGTCCAGAATACGTACTGCATCCTTCAACCAGTTCTCTGCTTTTGCAGGGCTAAGAGTCCCGATGAACTCTTTTGCACCTAGATTCTTGAATTATTTGATTGTAGAGTTACTATTTCTCTCAGCTTGCATTGTGATCCACCTTATGTTATGTTCTGTCAACCTTCCAATCACCTCCAACATCCTAGTTTTCGATCAGGCTCCACCAGTCCCACTTCAGGAGACTTTTCTTGTTGTGCTTCATTATATTGATTCGGGATGAATGACACTCTGTTCGAGTTCTCCATGCTTCACCCTATTATAAGAAAGGTATGGATTATGGCTCGGTACAAGAGTCAAACTCAAAGGTATAAAGGTATGGAAGACTTTTAATCAGGAACATAAGCCTGCAGAACGCGTTTCCCACTTGCTCCTCAAAGCTGGCTAGTTAGATTCATAAAGGCAAAGGTATGGCAACTCTAGGTCTAAACAACTCTATATGGTAAACTGTGAGAAAACGCACCTATCCTACGATCCACCACAAACCACACTCTAACAAGTCTATAGGACCTATAACCTAGATCTTTGATACCAAGATGTCACACCTTGCTCCCATAAGGTACTCGACCTGTACAGTGGGGTATGATCCTGCCACAATCTTAGTGGCCTCAGGGAAACGATAAGGCTTAAAACTTATTATGAAACAAAACTTCTGCTTCAAAACCAACACAACAATTCATAAAAAGAAATAGGTAAACATAAACTTCTAAGGAATACACCATCCCAAGGGCATACATCACATCTTTGGAACATAACCTTCAGTTCTCAAAATACGGTGTTTCACAAGGTACAAAAACCATACAAAAGAGCAAAACAAAAATAATATCTAACTTTGGCTTCGAATCTATAAGACGACACCTGTAGTGGACCAACCTCTGGCCTTTCCTACTATCTACAACCATAGAGGTGTTGGAGGCAAAACAGCCAAGATCTTTGTTTTTGCAAACGATTATAAAAAAAAAATAACTGGACGAAAAAACGCCAAAACGGGCTCCAGATAAAATTTTTGATGACGAACGATCAAAATAAAACCTGTGCATCCAAAGTTAATTTAGAAGAATACCTTTTTACCGGTTAAATTTTCAACTATGATTTGAATCCAAGTTGAAGCTCTTGTCAGATCTTCTACTCTATTCCCTTATGCGATTCCCAGATACAGTATGGGCCAAAATTCTTTGAGAACTCGTACCGACAGAATTTGGACAGCTTTAGTCTTAGAAGACAAGTTATAAAACTAGTTCAGCCTACCTGCATATTTATAAGACTACAGTAGGGACCTGGGGAGTAATTATGAGTAAGACTTCCAGTAGAATACAGATACATATTAGCGATTTTCGCAATTAAACAAACCTTATAGCGATATCTGCAATTATGAAAATCTTACAGCGATTTCTGCAATTTCTATAAAACACTGAATTACAGTTCACACCACTAAAGAACTATAATTGCATTCTTACCCATAATCTCAAAATCATATAGCATTGAGCTCCTATTATTAAATTCTTACCATTTCTCCCCATGTTAAAATTTTCGATACCCGCTAATTAAATTTAATTACTGACAATTTAATTTAATCAGCATCTTAATATTTCTTAAACCCTTGCGCTTAACTTATTTGACTGACAAATAATTAAATACATCTATAGGGTTTGGCCCGGTCAAAACTTATAAGCTTCCTTAAGGGGGTATAGTCAATCCCGATCCTTCGGGACATGGATTCCGTCAATAATTAATATTCACCATATAAATAATACCGTTATCCAACTCACTAGGAATATAGACCCATAAAAGATCGCACTCTCTAATGAATCTAAACAATGAATATTAAATATACGTAAATCAATAATTATTTCAAGATTAAGAGGATAAGCACTATTCATAATAACTTTGTGATATGAAGTAATTTATATAGTCAGTATAAAATTAATTACCCCAAATGTCCGGTTCAATACACATAAGTGTACTGGCACAGAGAGTCGAAACAATAGACGACACTATTATCTATTTCCCATAATCAAGTTAGGCCAACTAAAACTATGTACTACAATCGTACCGATGGTATGCCCATTTCCATAGAAATTGTGAACATAAAACTTATATTCTGCAAGAACCTAAAATCTGATCTTTTGTGTGCAAGCTATATTCTACACACCAGATTAAATACTAAGCAGAATATCGAACAGCTATGTATAACATTAATAAAATGATACACATTCATTGCTCATAAAGATTTTCATAAAATAAAAAATTAATTTTATTAAAATAAAATTAAGTACTAAAAACATAGTTTTCAGTACACCAACCCTAACAATCTCCCACTTATACTCAAAATCATGCTGTTATATATCTGACTCACATGCCCTCTACATGACTATCAAAAGTCTTAACTGGTAAGGTCTTTGTAAAGGATCTGCAAGATTGTCTCCTGATGTAAGCTCTACGTTTGACTAGAAATCTGAGTTTGTGTACCCCTAGAGGTACTAGACTGTCTGCTTGGTAAACCAACATATAATCGTTAGTCCTTTCTGGTACTTGATTATATTTTTTATCGCAGTCCAATGCTCCTGCCCTAGGTGAGACTAATATTTGCTAACCATTCCAACGACAAAGAAAATATCGGGTCTAGTGCAAAGCATAGCATACATAAGGCTTTCTACTGCCAAAGCATAAGAAACCACCTTCATCTTCTCTATCTCATCAGGTGTCTTAGGACACTAATCCTTGGATAGAGTGATTCCATGCCTAGAAGGGAGAAATCCTTTGTTGAAATCCTGCATGCTATAACGGGCAAGGATGTCATCGATATACTTTGCTTGTGATAAGCCTAACATCCTTAGTTTTTGATCTCGCATAAGCTTGATCCCAAAGATGTGACTGGCTTCTCCCAAGTCCTTTATATCGAATTGCCAAGATAAGCATACTTTAATCGTAGATAATACCCCCACATCATTTTTGATGAGCAAGATGTCGTCTACATAAAGTACTAGGAAGATCACCATGCTTTCGTTACATTTTTTGTACATGCAGGACTCATCTGGACTCTCATCAAAATTATAAGACTTAATGGCTCGATCAAACCGAATGTTCCAAGACCTTGATGCCTGCTTAAGTCCATAAATGGATCTCTTATTCTTACACAACATGTGTTCCTTGCCCTTTACAATGAATCTATTTAGTTGTATCATATAGATACACTCATCAAGATTTTCATTAAGAAAAGCTGTCTTGACATCTATTTTTCATATTTCATAGTCAAAATGAGCACCAATGGATAAGAGAATTCGGATAGATGTAAGTATGGCTACCAGCAAAAAGGTTTCCTCATAATCGATCCCTTCTTTCTGCTAACAACCCTCCCACTATGACGAGGCACTACCTGTGTCTGTCTACTAGCAGTAACAGGCGGTGCAGAATCTCAACCCTGTGCATCAGCACTCTGTTCTTGGTTTGCACCTGTCCCGATAATCCTCCCACTACGACGAATTAATGGAATATCAGTGACTTATTTTTCTGTTGTACTAGTATTTCCTCTCAGTTCTTCCAGAATAATGTTGCCTTTGGGCCTGTGATCCATAGTATAATCTTTTTCCAAGAATCGAGCATTAATGCTAACAATGACCTCCTGATCCTTAGGATTATAAAATAGATCACCCTTCGTTCGCTTGGCATATCTCATAAAGAAACAGACTTCTATTCTCTGTTCCAACTTACCCACATTCCCTTTAAACCCAAGTGCTGGATACCCTCAAATCCGAATGTGTTTGTAACTGGGCTTACACCCTGTCCACAATTCTATGGGAGTAGAAGGTATTAACATAGAAGGTACTATGTTCAGAATGTAAGCTGCTGTCTCTAAAGAGGGTTCCCAAAAATGAATCGGGTAAACCTGAATAACTCATCATAGACCTTACCATCTCCATAGGAGTTCTATTTTTTCTTTCTACTTCATCATTCTGCTGCAGAGTGCCAAGTGCAGTCAACTAGGATGTAATCCCCTCTGATGACATGTAGTCCTTAAACTCTCCAAAGAGGTATTTTCCACCACGGTCGGATCGTAGTGATTTGATACTTTTACCTAGATACTTCTCTGCCTTTACCTTCAATTTTTTAAATTTCTCAAAGTATTCAGACTTACGGTGCATCAGGTAAATGTATCCATACCTTGAGTAGTCATCAATAAAACTGGCTAAGTAACCAGAGTCACCTCTAGCCCGGATTGTCATAGGACCACACACATCAGAATGAACTAGCTCCAACAGTTCTTTAGCTTTATAGCCTTTGGCCGAAAATGGCCTCTTGGTTATTTTACCCTCTAAGCAAGATTCATAAATTAGAAGTGCCTCCACTTCTAATTAACTCAAAAGTCCATCTGCTACCAGTTTGTTTATCCTTTTTAGATTAATATGACTCAAGCGTAAGTGCCAAAGAAACGTTTGGTTCATTAAAGAAGAAAATTTTCTCTTATATGGTAAATTAGATGTATTATTCATTTCAGTCAGTTAGAGTGTAGGAGAGATTAGAGTAATAATATAAAGATAATCCACCAATATACCAGATGAGATAACCCGTTTATTATTCTTAGTAACCACAGAGTGATTAAAATAAACCAAATATCCGTCTTTAGCCAATCTAGAAATGGAAATTAAGTTCCTTGTAATGGCAGGTACATAAAAACAATCTCTTAATATTAAAATCCGATCTCAACCAAAACTGAGAGTGACATCTTCTACTGCAACTGTTGTTACCTTTGTATTATTACCCATATGCAGGTAAATCACCCCATCACTAAATTATCGAATTTCTTAGCACCCCTGCAAAGAATTGTAGATATTATTAGTGGCTCCCGTATCTACACACCATGTACTGAAAGATAACACTGCTAACCATGTTTCCACAACCCGTGAAAAAAAATTACCCTGTTTGTTCTTCCTTTTGAGAAATATTGAACATAACTTTTTCCAATGCCGTGTCTGGTTGCAGTGAAAACATCTATCTTTTGGCTTTTTCACACCAATATGTGGCCCACTAATTACACTAGAAATCGTGTCTCCATGTTTCTAAATTTTTTTCTTCTTCATGCCTTCCGGTCCCAAGAAAGAACCATTTTCAGAAGCAAACACATTTCCTGGTATTGAAGAAATACCATTGGTAGTTAAAGTTATATCCAAATTATTTTTTCAGCCAACAAAATTTGGTCCCGTAAGTTTGTTATCTTTGAGTATTGAAGCGAGTGGGTTGAAAGCCATTTTAATCCTAAGAATCACATAATTAAAAAAAATAGTTAATTATTATGAGTAAAACTTTGAATTCATTTTAATTTGGTTCCCTCTACCATTTTAAAATTAATTCGCCTATAGTCTGGTAACTTGAGAATAGCATGCCTCGATGGGAGAACATCTACTATCCTTCATAAGACCAGGCAGCCCAATTCTCGTTAATTTGACTATCTAGGCAATTGACCATACCAAGTAAAATTAAATAGCTGATATATCTTCGGTCCAGTGTATAATAGCAGTGATTCAGATAGAGAGAATACTATTATATACAGCTAAGTGTTAACCATCACCTAATCCCAAATCAATTGCTCCGCAATAAAATTCTTTCTGATGGAGAAGTGATCCACACTAACAATTATCTAGAATTATTCTTAAAGGAGGTTTGTATTAGTAATACCGCAATTAATCTGTCCGTATGGAAGGAAGGCCTTACTGCCAACACATAGGATTTAATTACATCGCCTATAAACTAGTGATGGAGATCGCAAGATTTATTTGTGAATAAATTCCCTCTCCCACTTAGATTTTTAAAATATTTTTGAGGGATATAAAAATTCATTTAATTAAAATAAATTTATTAATTTCGAACACACGATCTGAAAGAATCAAACATTTTCCCGTGTGCACGATTCCAAATATTCTAATTTATCAAACCACCTTTTCATGTTTCTATGCGTAACAAATAAAATTTAATAAATGCGCCATTTTTCTTTCAGCTTTTCAGCTAAGTTAGTGATTAAAGGCATTTATTTATTTTATTTTCTATTTCAAAATTTTCAAAAAATAATAATTTATTTCGATTAAATATTTTTTCATCTAATTAATTCAAAATTCAGAATTAATTCCCACGTTTTTTCAAGATATCCAATTTTTTTAAAAACATAATCTTAAACGTGATATTTTGTAAAAAAAATAAAATATCTAAAGTTTTTTTATTTAATGAAAATTAATTAATTAAAAAAATTTAATTTAATTTTTCATTACAAAATATATTAATTAAAATTGAATTTTTAAATTAATGAAATTAACAGGATAAATAAAATAGATATGCAATCTTCTACGCAGTTCATATATATATAAACATGATATGCATATATTCTAGTTTTATGATCCAAGTGAAACGCTGAAACGTTTCAGTCTCCCGAAGATGATAAACTGTAATAATCTTCTTTTATCTTTGATTCATGTGTCTTGATTGTTTCAAACTTCCGTGATACTATATGATATATCAATATATATCAAATCAGTCACATATCTATCAAAAAATAAACACAAAGCAGTCCCAAGTGAGAGAAATTGTTGGCCACAACCAGCCACCACTAGCGTCGCCCTTGCCGCCTCGTTCAAGCGGCTCATGCTGCCTCATCCGAGCTACATTTTCGACGAGTTTTATACCGTTGGAAATATCTTGAAATATGAAATTTTTTTGTCAAAACATCTGTTAAAAAATTTCCTAAAAAAAGGCCAAAAAATCTGCTTGAAGCACAAAAAACGCTACTGGCCGCAACAGCACTGTGCCTCCAACTTCCCGAGAGTTTGTTGATCGCTTCTCGAACTCCGTTTTCTACGTACTTTATACCAAAAGAAAACTCTCAAAAAGTACTATATTTCTATGAAAAAATATGCACAAAAATAGCTCGAAAAAATGTCAAAAAACTGCATGGGACAGATTGTCGGCCCCTCTGTGCGCCGCCGTCTAGAACCGCCAACTTCCCGAGGCATTTTTGATATCTTTTCGAACTCCGTTTTCAACGTACTTTATATCGTTGGAAAGCTCATGAAAACTGGAATATTTTTGTCAAAAAACTACTTGAAAACAGTCTAAAAAACTGTCAAAAAACTACCTTGAAGCCACTATTGTCGCTAGCCTATTTGTTGCCTGTTTGGGTTGTGATTTCGACCCAGTTTTTATTTTTGGTTTTTGACAGAATTTTGAGATATGTTTTATTGCTATTTTATATTTAAAAAATTGTCCAAAAAATGGTCCCAAAAAATTATAAAAACTGCCGTCAGCAAAGCTTCCAAAACCGAGCTGTTTTAGTGATTTTTTCTCAATGCTTTTGACTTGTTTTTCTACTATTTTTTATTCATAAATACTGTAGAAAAACTTTGTAACACGCCGACCCTTCACATGGCAATGATATTTTTTGCTTTGGGCAAAGCACTCATGATTTTTCTCTTCCTAGGGGGTCACCCATCCTTGCATTGCTCCCGGCCAAGTACGCTTAACTGCGGAGTTTTGCTAGAGTCTCTACCACCTGAGAAAATGCCTCGTTAAATGTAAGGGTCCAAGGTTTTTCTTTTATAGCCCAAGAACTGATATTACGTGTGTAATCCCAAGAGGGGGGAGAATTGGGTATTTAAAATTTCTTAGATAAAACAATAAAATGCAAGTGTATGACCTTTAGTTCACAAAAATATTATTTATTTAATTCACAAGTAAATTTGTTTTAAACTTATAACTAAAACTTTGTGTTGAAATATTTAAGAACAAGTGTAGACAAATATTAAACTTCTTGTTAATGAAATACAACACTTTATTGGTTTTTATCAATTGAAGTATAACTTTAATAATTTTCAAATATGATTAATCAAAATTTGTGAGACCCTGACCCATTTTATTTTTGAAAATGATCTAAATGTTCACGGGAGTACAGATTAATGTTTGGTCAGCTTCTTTGGTTCAGTTTTTCTCCCAGCGATGACCGCTCGAGCGGTGGGGTGGTAGAGTGGTATGTAGGCAGGGGTCTGCTCGAGCGGTGCTTGGGCGCTCGAGCGGTGGAGGCATGGCGTGAGATTCTAGAAAAATATGGTTTTGACGCATGTTCGAGTTCAGAGATTTTGCGGGGTTGGTCCCGGGGACTACGGGAAGTTATGGTGCGAATTTCAAAAATTAAAAAAAAAAGATTTTTTGGAGGCCTATAAATATCTGGAGTTAGATATTTTCAAAAGATATTTTTCAAAACTTAACTCTTAAGTTTTCTCCTTTTTCTCTCTGCCTTCTCTCTAACTTCTTGGGGGCCCGGGGTTCAGTTTTCGACGATCAGACTACGGATTCTTAGTATCGGCATTGAGGGCTACACATCCATCCGGTCAGATTTTGATTTCGACAATGTTCATTTTTGTACGTGGATTGAGACATCGAGCTTTTAGCTCAACGACGTAGGATCTCAGATTCTACTGCTGTATAAGGGTACTATGTGCAATTATAAGTACTTTAACCGGTTTAAAATGCTCAGACAACAGTTTGTGTTTCGTTAAATTAGGTTTTGGTTTAAAAAGGCGTTTGAGTTGATTTTGGTTGGTTGAAAATGGATTTTGAAATGTTCCTTTCGAGGATCTGTGGTAGGTTTGGGTTTGGGTATATCCGAGGGTGTTTAAAAGGTGTTTGGAGGCTTTAATTTGTGGTTGAGATGATGGTTAGTGGGTGTTTGAGGGTTTAGAGGCTTAGAACACCAAGAACACCAAGAATAGAACATTTCTAGGTTTTTATCAGGTGGTAGCTCGCTCGAGCGCCCGATGTCTGCTCGAGCGAACTGGCTGTGCAGGGCTATTTTATTTTAGTGTTAGGTCCCTCATCCAGACTTAGAATTGGGTCGTTATTGTACTCAAATCGAACCCCCGAAAGTCGTCTTTCCAATGGCACCTCTCTCACCCTAAAATTCTTTTTGTAAAGAAAGTTATGACCAAGAGAGTGAATGTGTGTCAAGATTTTCAAACCATTTTTCACCCGCTTTTGGCTGAATGTTTGGGAAAAGGTTGTTTTTCATCCTTGTGAGCCTTTTAATCAAGTCTCATGTTCCTTGGGAGTTTGTTTGTGGGTGTTTCACATGGCCCGGGTGTCGGGACGTGATAGTGGCGGTTGGCGAGTGACGCTACATTCAATTGTACGCTTTTTCCCTTGTTAAAATGCTTATATATCATGTGTTATGTTTAATTCTTGTTTCAGATAAAAAGCATATTTTACGCTTTCATGGTTTATTATGTGATATGACATGTGGATGTATGGTTTTCAAAGGGTTTTTTTGAAAACAGTGGATTTGGTGGTTGTATGAAAAATCTCAACATTTTTATGTTTTGGAGGTTTGGAACTAACCCTTGGGGTTGAGTCTCAGGTTTTGAAAATGTTTTGTGAAAACGGGAAAAACATTTTTAAAAATGTTTTGTTTGATCTCCATGGTTTATGGATTGGATCTCGTGTTATACATGTGTTGTATAACTATTTTTCTTGAAAACTTTTTGGAAAGGTTTTGTTGATCTCCATATTGATGGTTGGATCTGTATATACATGTATAATGTATATTTGAGAAATATTTTCGTAGTTGAGCTATGGTTCAATTTTTGGAGGATTATCTAGATGTAACGGGATGATGTGTGTTTGGCACGAGTTGCTCTCGGTGTAAGTCCAGAAATATGCGCAAAGTAGGTACTCACGTCCTTCGGGTTAATCCCCGTAAATTGAGGCGGATGCGTTCTTAGCTCCCTCAAGGTCTTACCCGTAAATTAGTGGTTCGTCGTGGTGCTTCGTAAAGAACTTGTCATTATCTAGCAGGCCTTAAGTGGTTGAGGACTATGATAATGGACAGGAGTCTATAGTTGCTACCTCTGTCCCCTGGTGATACAGTCGGTACATAGGATTATATTCATCTTTTCCGCGATGGTACATTCTGCGAGGGAACAATGTTTTTGATTACCTTTTTATTTTCCTTGGTTGTATGTTCCGAGTGGGAAAATAATATTTTTATTTCGGTTGTATGATCTGGGTGAACAAAGATCATGTTTTGATTACTGTTTTATTACAGCATTTCCTTAACTGTGGCATGATATCTGTTAGGATGATATGCATAGCTTGAATGATGAAATGTTGGTTTTATGAGATAAAACCATTTTTGGAGCCCGTGTTGGCTTGGTGGAAAACTTGTCGTTTTCTAGAGAAAAACTTTTTTGGCTTTTGTGGTCGAGTTAGATCCCACCATATGATTACATATTGCCTGCTTTACAGCTTTGTAGTCTTTTTCTATTGGGCTTTGGCTCACGGTGTGGGATTTTACTGTAAAACCATTTTCAGGTGAACACGTGGAGTTGACCTAGAGGCTTGTGGTGATGGAGAACTTGCTGTAGTTTTTCTATTTTGAACATGTACTTATACATGTGGTGCCTGTTTCAGAAGGCTGATTTTGTATGCCTTTCGGCGATATATTTATTCATGTATGAGTTTGCATGATTTTTTTTTATGAGAGATAAACTTGGGGATCTTTTATCCAAATGTTGTATAATTTTGAGTTGATGGCTTTCCAACTGCAAATCTTATTTTCATAAATGGTTTTGGTGGGCTTTCGCGTGACCTTGGTGTTTGGGGCGTGACAACTTGGTATCAGAGCTCTTAGTGCGAATACCTATGAGGCATGGGATAGAGGGTGCATCACCTTGTGAGGATGTGTGTGCTTGGCTGCATGTTGACGTTGTGTATATGTGAGCATGGAGGTTAGACCTTAGGATTGATTCGTCTTGTTTTTTGATTAACAAACTTGGGAGCCAAGTTAGAAACGCGTTTCTCGGACGTGATTTCTAGCAAGGAATCTAAGTGGATTGTTCAAAATGACGCGTCATTCTTGTCGGTTCTCCTCAGTATCGGTGTGGTGTCTGCAAAATCTTTATGCCTATGTGTCAGCATGATTATGTGGTATGTGTTAGAGATAACATGATAGATCGACCTTAGGTTGTCGGTTTCATGTCTTCTTTCTTTATAACCTGTACACCCTTAGAGGCGACAAGACTACGGTTTGGGTTTGGTTATGTACGACTCAGTTGTTATCAGTTGCAGAGGTACAGTAATGGGTTAGGTGTTGATCGCCTGGTATGTGGTGGAACTCGTCTGTGAGTTGAGTTTGGCCATGTGATGGATTAGGTACGTCGTGAGCCATGCTATGTTATGAGCCGTGTACTCAGGATGGGGTATGGACGGGAACATAGTGGATGGGAGTGTAGTAATCCTTGACCGGGCGTATGTTGAGATAGCAGAACATGTGGTTCTAGAGATATTCCTTAGGTATGATGTTGTTGGTAGTCCGAGTGGTTCTGATGACCTTGGACGTTGTATACCTTTCGAGGTTGAGTTCCAAGTGAGTGAGCTCAAGGATATGGGAATGAGTACGAGTTGTAGATATGCTAGGAAGAGCATGGGTTACAGTTGTATGGGAATGTGTAAGGATTCCTGCGATGAGTATTAGTTCCATGAGATTCCTACGGGAATGCAGATTCGTGGTTCGGTCGAGATCCTAATGATTAGAAGATCGTGTTTGGGAACCATGCTAGGTGCATGAGGTTCGAAAGGATCGTCAACAAGTTTGACAGTGTGGTTGGCTTAGTGCTAAGGCTTAATGCTGAGAAGATGTATCCCGAGTGTGATATGCCCGAAAGTTGTTTGTGTTCCACCTTGTTCAGATATGGGTATGTTGTTCGCCCATGGGAACGAAGTGTGGAGTGATGGGGTTCAGTAGTGGACCGTGTGGTTTAATTGGCCTGGGGTGAAAGGTGAGAAATCGTAGGATACGATGCCTGTGATCGTGTGTGCCTTGAGGGCGGAAGTGAGGAAGGTGTCTGCATGCTTGTTAGAGTTATTAGTAACTCCGAAAGAGAGGTCTCTGGATTGGGTTCTCCTTTGTTTGGAGCTGTGCCTTGGACAGCGAATTTGAGACCGTGACGTGATTGTGGTGCGCCTAGCAGGAGTTAGGTGGTGTAGCATAACCTTTTCCAGTGAGGTTTTGAGCGCAATGGTATGAGTTGTACCAGGTATGCGGATGGATGGTGTCCGTATCTGTTTGAATAAGGTTGAGCATTGAGAGTTTGGCATAGCTGATGATCTGAGTATTGTGATCGGCATTGACAGTAGTTGTGTGCCTGTAGTCGATGTGGCCTCGAGGTAAGACTTTCAGAGTTCTTAGTGGCTAAGTGTTGAGGAGTACTAGGAGTACGCTGGTAGTATGGTGAGGTTGGGTTGTGATTTCTTGTTAGCCCTTTTCTTTCATTGGGATGGAAGGAGAGAGAGAGTTCTTGTAGACGATTGTCTGGTGTGTGTTGTTTGCGAGTTGTTTCTTCTTGGGTGGATAGAGATGCCCGATTCTTATTTGGTTCAGGTTTTGGTTCTGTCCTGAGACTATAGAATCTCAGTGGATTTGTATCTGTGCTGTAACCCTTGGAGTTGTGACTCAGGGACGTGCATCGGCAGGATTGGATGATTGTTGGACAAATCCTTCGTGGTTTCAACGGATGGTTGAACCAGTAAGGTTGTGTTCCTTGTGAGGTTACGTTGGTAGATGAGAATGCTTGGGGAGTTGATGTAGAGATGCAGAGTTCTTTGCAATGATCGGTAGAGAATCCTCAACTGTTGTTTGCAGTTTGTTCTGGATTATGTGGGTACGGTTGCATTATTGCTTTTAGCTGAGTGGGAATTTTGTCGGCACAGTCCAGTTGGGATATTCACAAGTAAGTTTCTGGTAGACTTTCGTGAGTCCAACCTTTTGTTCTGTTTGAGGACTTGGAACTGTGTAGAGTTCTTGGAGTCTAGGAGTGGTTGTTGACTATGATAAATGTGGTGCTTTGGCATAACGGTTGTTTGTATAGATGGTGGTCCTAAGAGTATGATGCTGGAAAAGCCTTGGTTGGCATGACCTGTTCAGACCGACGCGAATGTTTAGTTGAGAACAGAAGAACCGTGATGAGTTTTGCATACGAGGGATTTGCTAAGTGTAAGAGGCAAGTCTGGGGACTCAAGGGGTTGATGTTAGATGATGATCATCATGTTTTCCCTGTCGGATGACCGTCATTGTGTTTGCTTTGTCGGACGACGGCAATCCTGTTTGATTTGCGGTTGATTTGTAGTCTTGGTATCAGTGATTGGATAGCGAGACATTGAGTTGTGCAGTAATGTGCAGTGACGTGCTATTGTACGGGAGTTATGATTTGGTTGATATAGGTTGTTGGATACCTATGAGATATTCTGTTTGCGGACGTGTTGGTCGAGTG
>JAULJZ010193659.1:0-20142 GCA_032270985.1 Heliamphora pulchella | reverse complement strand
GTTGTTAGAAATTTCAGTTTGATCCAATTTTGAACTAAATTAATAATTAAATTATTTTAAATAATTTAATTAATTTAAGAATTAGAATTAGACTGTGAGTACCATAATATTTGATCGAATTAAACCAATAAATAATAGTTTGGTTCCAGTTTGAAAACGCAGCACTAAGACAAAATAATTATTGCCTATTTTATGTTAAAGAAAATTGTACATTTTATTTTATTTATTTATTTGTTTTCTTTATCTATAAATTATGCATTATATTATATTTTAAAATTTTTTATTATTTCCTATCAATTATTAGTAGTATATGAATTATATTATATCACAATATTATGAAAATTATAAAAATTTGGTTTATAAAAGAGAAGAAACCAAAAATAATAATTAATCTTTTAAAGCTCTTTATTTACATATGTTAGATAATATAATACGAATGTAATGAAATTAATAAATAGATCGGTTTCTCTTCATTGGTTTCTTGAAGCTTAATTCAAGAACAGAATTAATTATGAACAGTTCTTAATAATTTAAAATCAGAATCAATAACTGTTCGAAAATGAGCCAAACCGAACACGAGTTTTGTTTTTTTGTATTGATCAATAATTCACTAATGTTTTCTAATGCAATGGTCTGTAACTGATGGGAAGTGTTATCTAGTAACAATCTCGGCCCGTAGAAGGCCCATTATTTGATCCAACAAAGGCCCAATCAAACGATCCTTAGCAACCCAGGAGAACTGTGGACGAATATCACCTTTTAAGTTTTATAATATTCCACCATTAAAAATCACCTAACATGCAAATTTTCCAAATCAAACAAAAATCATAAGTTCAATATAAAATCTTTTGAATAATTCATTTCATTCAGTGTTCTAAGATAACATAAGTATTTGATTCATCCCTCTTACTAATTCCAGCTTCATTCTAATCAAGGTATTAGATATGGGATTGACCTTGTTTGGTCTAATTGATGCAATTTTTGCTTATTTTTATTTTTTTTTGAATCTTTATTATCATTTGATTAAAAAAATTCATCTTTTTTCAATCGTCTTAACGAGAGAAACTAAAAATGTAAAAAAAGTTATTAAAAGATGAAGAAAGTTTTATTAAAGATGAAAATAAGAAACTTAAAAGTTGCCTTATTTTGTCTTTGCTAAACTTTTTTCGTAATATGGCCAAAATTTTTTGCTTGTTTTGTTCATTTTGATGAGAATAGTCAAAAATGATAATAATTTAACCAAATGATAAATTTTTTTTATTAAAAATAGAAATAAACCAAATAAAATAAACAATTATCCTATACGAGCCCAATGGTGCTTTTTTGGAATGTCAAAAAAACCTAACTTTTTAGAGATTTAGCTTCTTTAGAAAAAAAAGAAAAAGAAAAAAGAGTTAGATTGTTCAGAATAATTTGTTTAGTAAATTTTTTTTTTCCTTTTGTTGAAGTACCTAATATGTCTTTATTTTTGCTTTTAAGTTGTAAAATTTAATTATGATCACCACCAATGTTTATATTTTGTAAGTAGAGCTGGTTTTTTTATTAAGAGTGTTGTAATTATTTAATTTTAATAAAAGATTGTTTAGAATGTGTATATGCTTGTTTTACTAGGCAAAATAAAGTGAAACAATTTTAACAGTATAATTTAAATTATTTTTATTTGTAAAGAAAATGCTAACTTTTTAACTACCCAAACATGGAGTAAAGTTAACAGGCATTGGTGATTTATTTAACAAATGACAGCTATTGAGCCAACTCACAATAATTATATGCTTTCCATTTTGTTGTCTGACACAACTCTCAACGAGGAGGCAAAACCAATCTTTGACAATTTTGGTTGAGAACACCAAGATCCATCATCTCTGTGTGGAAATGAAAATTGCCAAGTGTAATTAAGTCTGTGTTTGGATTAAATTTTTTTTTTTTGTAAATTTTTTAGTTTATTGACTTTTTGTAAAAAAAGTTAATGTTTAAAGATGTAAAAAAATTAATTAATCACAGTAAGAGGTTGAATAATTGTAGATTTTTAAAAGGTTTTTTTTTTAAAAAAAAAAACTTTTTAAAAATAATTGAACTCACTTAATTGTCCTTTTCGTTTGGGGTATCCAAATCACTTTTAAAATGAAGATGTCAAATAGAACTTGTAAAGAAGAGAGAAATATCCCACTGGAGAATAATATGATAAAAATGTGAAAATTACGATTGCAAGTTTGCAACTCTCTTGATCCATGGTTAAAAGGTTTGCGTAATTTTTTTTAAATTTTAAGTTCAATAAGTAAAAAATTAAATTTGATAAGAATTGATTTTAAGCAGTGAGTATATGTTTGCAACCATTTTTTGGCCTCTCTTCTTCCTCTCTACCTATTTTTCTCTTTCTAAGTTAAAACGGGGATTTTTCGGCTTGAAAAATGGAAGTAGTGGCGGTGATACTTTTTTATATTGAAACATGTAGATCGATCAACGCTAATAACATAAAAAATGAGACTAAGCAACTATTTGCTTTCAGTAAGTTCGTTTATGAGAATTGAGTAAAGACTGTGATGTCATTCTAGCAAATTGTGAAAGAAAGGTGTTAATGTGCAATTCATGGTGATTTATCTTTTTTTTTTAGTGTGTTTTAATATTGTAGAGGTTTGTGGTCCTTCTTCTGTTAAAGTTCGTGTTTCTTCCTTTATAAATGTTTGGATTCTCTATGTATTAGGGTTTTTTTCTATCGCGTAGAGACTTTTCTTTGACCCTTTGAGGAAGTGTCTTGCTGCATTCGATGTATCTCTTTAATAGATTTAATATTGAATTTGTAATACTTTTAGATATTCGGACCTTTTTAATTAAAAAGGAGCCATTAGTACAAAAATAAAAGGTGACTTTTAAACCGTTAAAACTTTTTTAAAACATTAAGTAAAAAAAGTTAAAATATGGCCCTAAGCCAAGAGCCAAACGAGGAGCTAGCAAAGAAGTGAATTTCTTTTATTTTTCTATTATTTCTTTCTTTCTTAATTTCTTTACAAATTCATAATCTAAACCAAAAAAAGGTTCAACTTAATGAATTTTTGTGTAAATTTCTATAGCTATACTATCGTTTTTTAGTGACTTTACTGTTGCTGAATTTATGATAAATTTAATTATTAAAAAATAAAAACTCTAAAATAGATTTTTGTAAAAGTTGTTTTTGGTTCATATGCAGAAAATTAAAGCTATTATAGATACTGCGATACATTAAAAAAAAAAAAACAAATTGGAAGTTCCTTTTAAAAAACAGCAACAAACACCCCGTAGGCTAATATAATATAAAATTCCATTTCTCTTCCAATAGTCTCACTTTGAGACACCAATGGGAAAAAACTTGACTTGTGCATTACATTTTTACACTCTTTTTCCAATTTTCATCAACTTGAATTTGTAAAAGACAGAAAATTATTAGTCTTTGGAGGTGTTTGGCAAAACTTTTTGCTGCAGTTTTTAGCTTTCAACTATTAATTTTAGTTATAAATTATAATCTATTTCAAGCATCTAGAACTTTTACTATAAATTATAACTATTTTTTTTATATTTTACAATATTTACCAAACACTACAACTTTTGCTATAAGTTACAAGTTATAAGCTACTAATTTCAGCAAAGCAAAACACCACATTTATCTGTACCAATAGTCTTACTTTTCATAATGTTGTCTCACTTTTCGACTTCGAAGAGTGTTCAAATAACTGTAATACAACATTAATAGGATCGAGGTGCGCGAGTTATGTTTTCAAAAGAATATTACAATGCTGCGCTCCGAAACGATGTTGTTTGGGCAAAATGGTGTTCTACCCAAGGGTGCATGATACTGTGTTCCTAAACGGCCTCGTTTGGGCAAAATGTTGTTCTACCCATGAATCTGTACCATGTTGTTTTAGGTTAGGTTAGTGAAAATAGAGAGGAAAGAATTAGGTATAAAAATGAATTAGTAAAAAAATAACATTTCTGGATTCATCTCAACAATGGATTCATTAAAACGTGAGAAAGATAAATATCAAATCAATCTTTTTCAGTTATGATATAGATTAAAAACCTTGGCCGTTAATGATGAAACGATCTAAACCATTAATCATATTTAAATATCTCATCAAATGTTGTGAATTGTAAAATCGAATTTACATACTTTTGGGTTTGAAATCTATTGGGGGTGCACGTCTAACTTTTGACCTTCAATTGTTTTTCTTTCTACATAAAATTAGGGTTTTTTTGGCTTGAGAGAAAGAGGCGGTGGCGGTAACATTTCTCTAGTCGACGTCTTCTAAATTTGCACAATTAGATCAACGCTAGTAATTTCAAAATTGAGGTTATACGATTACTTCCTACATTTAGGAAGTGTTTTTTTGGGGGGGTTGGGTGGGGGGGAAGAAGTGGGTAGAGATTATAATAGGATTTTAAATGGTTGTAAAAAAAAAAATAGACAATGTGCAATGATTCTTTATTCTTTATTTGTTAGATTTTAGTGTGTCTTAATAATACATTTCTTGTGTATACTACCTGTGGTTTGGTTTTCCTTTATAGGTTTTTTCATGATGAATATGCTTGCTTTGAGGCCCGTTACTGGTCTGGGCCCAAAATACAGCTTTAATGTCTCTCGTTCTTCCAATTAAAGATATAAAGAAAAGGGGTAAGATTGTTCGACAAGGGTCTCTACCTTACTAACTATATAAATAATTTTCATATTTTATAACTCAGAAAATATTATGAATCTTATAATTTAGTTAATGGTCCTGAATGGGTGAATTTAGTTTATTGGCTTATTGGTTTATTTGCCATCGTAAATTTTTCGTCTTTAGTGAATTTTTTTCATTATTTAGTCAAATTATTATACTTTTTAAACTTCTCTTATTGAAATAAGCCGAAAAAGTAAATAAGCCGAAAAAATATTTTAAATTCAGAAAACAAATAATTAAATGTTGACATTTAACTTTAAAGACTTCATAATTTGTAAACAATGCATTACACAGATAATAGATATCTAAAACGTTGTCACATTGAAAAATGAAATAATAATTAATGACAGAAGGAATTTGAAATAATCATAAATTAAGGGATTTAAAAAGTCATAATTAAAGAATCTAAAAGATCTTTTGGTAATGAACAAGTAACTAACTAACTCCTACATTTTAAATATTAATTGAATAAAAAATTTAATAACGTGGCCCGAAATATTTAATTTTAAAATAGTAATTTACAAGTTTTTTTTATGCCAAACTTAATTTCTATAAACCACCGACGACATGAAGTATCACAATATCTCCTATTTAAATACGCGACACTCTCGTTGCGTAATCTAAGTTCTTCCTATAGTTAATGTGGATAGTAACCTATGAGTGAATACAGAACAGCCAGTTAATGTAAATCAAAGTATACAATCTTAGAGTTTTTATCTTTTTTCGAAGTCTCTACTTTTTCATTCACACCGTCATGGAGTCTTTGATAAATCTAAAGTTTATTTTTTGTAATAACTTAAATAGACTACTAGTTCAATAATTTAAATAAAGAGTCTAACTAAAAATGCTTAAACCTAAATCTTTTACAGTAACAAATAATTTTTTTTATATAATAGATTTAGTTTTTTTCTTCTATTGATATGAATTGGGGTATGACACATTCGTATATAACTGTGAAATGGTACAAAGAATGTGAAAGTAATATCAAAACGTGAGCTAGTTTAGGATAATTATAACTGTTAGTTTGTTTTAACATATTTTTCTTTATCAATTAAGATATTTATAACTGTTTTGATACACATACAATTAAAATTTATGGACATTTTTTTATAGGAATTTATGGACATTTTAAAAAAAATAATGGGGGTGATATAAAAAGTGTACATATCAAATTAAATGTTAACAAACAGTATAGATAGTATAAATATATATATACGAGATAGAGAAATTAAAAAAAGAAAAAGAAAAAAGAAAGAGGTAAAAAAAAAAACCCCAATGGGTTGGCCCAGATGTTAAGGCTTAGGATTTTGAGGTTAAGACTTTGAATTTGAAAGTTTGCTCCCACTTAAGTTTTAGATTCAAAATTTTTTTTGTGGTTAGCTCATATAAGATTTTATTTCGACTTTAATTCAACCCCAACAAGTTGACGATAAAATTAATTATCTAAAAATTAATTAAAATACGCATAAATTAGCCTGAATATCCTGATGTATCAAAAAAGATTTTACAAAAACCAAAGAGGGTGTGTAAGTGGCATGAGCTTACTTGAGTAACCGCTAACGTGGACCAATCAAAATCTACTTTATAAATTATTTGACCAGAGATATACATCCCTATACTCTTTGCTTTCTCTTGTTTTTTCCAAAATATAAAATAAACACCCAATTTAATGATGTGAATGTGTATTAATTGCTTTAATCATAACTTCAGCCCCTTGAACCAATAATAATATATTTTTAGTCCTTTAATTATTTTATTTAACCCTTTAACCACTAATTATGCTTTGTGTCGGGCACGATGATGATGCATACAAAAGTTCTCTTAAGTTTTAATCATTATCGAGCATAGGCTACATTTAAGAGCCTTTTGTTTTAAGAAAAAGTGACTCAAAATGCACAAATTTAAATTATAAAAATAATTATAAATTATTAAAACATTTATGCAATTGATACGATGTAAGCTTTAATTAATCCACATAAAGTAATAGAAAAAAATCATCAATCACCATAACACAAAAACATATATAGTTCGACAATGTACCTACATTTATGGATGAAAAAAAAAATCAAAATCTACAATAATCAATAAAGATGATGAACCTCACACTCTCTCTCACATCTTTCTTATCATCTCTCAATATATTCTTTAACTATAATATCTCTCAATTATTATTGAATATTTCATCTTAACCTTAGAAGACAATAGGTCTATTTCATATCATCTCTCAATATATTCTTTAACTATAATATCTCTCAAAAACTATTGAGGGTTTCTCCTAAACCTTAGAAGACAAAAGGGCCATACATTTATAATTTTCTATCGAAAATCCTAAAAACGCAATAACTCATGGCGTTGTCTTAACATTATAATGGCCCCATTCAGATAAAATTTGACAGAAACTTGATATCGTTCAGGGCACTATTGTTCAGATGTCCCACAACTCGATCCGAATGAACTTTTTCATAACCCAAATCATGGCTTGCTGCTTTTTACCGTCCGAATGGCCCAAGATCCCATCGGCCACCCCTAGTAGAGAAAGACAAGACAACTTCAACAACTTCAACAATATCTTTGCAGTAAGAACTTGTATTATTTTTTTTTATACACAAAACACGCTTTTACTGTTAAGAAATTTCAATAATTTGTAATTAATTTTGTGTTTAAAATCTGTACGCATGGCCCGAACTTATTGTTTAAAATATTGGTTTCTCATAAATGGGTACTATATTACATGACCAGCTGTCACTTTTCCAATTCAGTCTCATCCAGGGCACATGTAGAATTCAAACTATCATTACATATCACCAATGATTCAATCTCCTTCTCAAACAAGGGTGCACCATTTTTTTAAAAAGAAAAAACAATTGGAGTAAATTATAATATTGTTCCCATAGTTTAAGCGACAATTACTTTGGTTGTCCCAGTTATAGATTTGTCAAATTTAACCATATACTTTGATAAATACGTCATTTAATTCATATTTGATCACATGCACTTGGTGTTTCAGACAAAAAAAGTGCGACCCGTTTTAGTATTGTCTTCGAGTGATTTTTCTTTTTCCTTTTTAATGTAACACAAATGGTCTCAATAATTTCACCCAATTTTCACTTCTATCCCTCTGATTCTAATATTTTACATTAGAAACTTCGTAATTCCAACAAAAAATAATAACATCCCTACATTTAAATCCATCAATTAAGTAAACAAAAATAATGTTGTGAGCGTGGTGTCTTGTATTTAATTATATTTCTCTTGCAATCCGTCCAGGACCTGTGCAATTCATTTATTAGGCAAATTGCCAAGTTGGCATTTTTGGTGGGGTTCGGGGGTAGTTCTCACCTTATAACTTCAACTCAATTCGTTATGTTAGGGTTTACGATGTATATTGGGTATTTTAAGATATAAAGTTTTAAGTAAAATAGTTACGGATATTATCGACTTATTGTATTCTCTTGTTTATAGAGCATTATTCATCAATATTCACCTACGAATGTAAATTTTTAAATGAAATTACAACAGTCACGCAAATGTAAGAAGATCACAAAAAGTAGTTCACATTAAATTTGCCCAATATAAGGGTATATATTTCTGAAAGTATTATGGAATAATCTAGAGCCTATAAATTCTTTCACCGATTTTACTTTTCTATCATTTTTCCCTTATTTTTTTTAAACTAAAATTTAAAAAATCTCCACCTATACATATAGAGGTGTAGTGGTTTAAGTCAACGACATCTTTTGATAACAATTTATCACATACAAACTCTGTTTAAGTCGTAGATTTCTTAATGTTTTGAATCAAAGCAAGCTAAAGGGGTCAAAACAAAATTAAAATAAAATCATAGGGACCATTAATATAATTTATAACATTTTCTTTCTTGTGATTAGCTGTTTGTGCGCGGTACAAACTGTTTGGGCTTGTTTGGCACAATCAGAACCAGATGAACTGGTCCAATACTGATGACCCCGAACAAAGTATGGGCCGGACTCCTTATCTTCCGAATTCACTAGACGCTCCTTGTTCCGCCGCCGAACACCTGCAACCTCCAAGAACACCGTTAGCGCCTACCGGCCGGTTATGACCGGGAGGTACTTCGACGCTCAAGTTAGATATCTCTTTGAGAGATCTCTAAGCAATAGTTTTTGGGATTGAAAATTGCGTACCTGGAGGTGTGGGGGTGCCTCTCTTAAAATAGGGATCAAGATTGATGGAGGCTGAATCCTCTTAGGATTCTACCTCATATCAGTTAGAATTTATTTCCTATCTTGATGTGGTTTGATTCTGATTTGTTTCCATCTCTATGGACCTGATGTTGATTTGTTCTCATCTTGTATATCCGATCAAATCGTATACAAGATGGAAACTATTCTTTCCATTTAGGGGGCCGACATGGGCCTCATTGGTCCGGGCTGCCCCTTCATGGGATGGGTTGAACTTGTAGTGCCCGAACAACTGGTTATCCGGGCTTTTGATTTATTGGAGCAGGTTGTATGGGAACCTGCGTGTTTGGGCTAGATCTTCGGGCCTAGAATATTTTGTCCACCCTCAAATCTCTATAAAATTTATTAGTTTTTTTTAGCAAAAAAGTCTATACACGGTTTATACAAGTTCAAATGTAAGATTTTAAGCACCATTATCACGTTAATCTTAATAAAATTGATAATGTTAATCTTAAGCAAGCTTTCCTTAGTTTATTCTAGTATTTATTAAAATTATAAACTTAAATAGTAAAATTTATATTTATTAATTTAAAATTAAAATCTAGATGGAAAAAATATAAGTACACTTATTTTGATATTATTAATTTTTTACTGAAATATAAGTTCAGAGTTTAAAATTAAACTTAAACAAATACTCTCAATATGTCATTTCTTTAATGACTCTCCAAACTATGATCATCATTTGTGTATTACGGTTAACCAAACTGTCGAATAATGTTAGGAACTGAAACATAAAAAAATAATATATATATATATATATAGGCCCTGTTTGGGCTAATTTCTATAATTTTTGCTTATTTTTCTGTCACTTCAGAATTTTTTATTATTAATTAAACTTTTAATTTTTCGAATTACCTCAATGAGATGAACTGAGAATATAAAAAATTTTGATTAAAAAGTAAAAAAATACCACTAAAAACAAAAATAAGCAACATAATATTTTTTGGTATGATATTTTTTTATGTAGTAAAATCCAAATAAGTGCACATGTTAAATTCTTCTCAAGTAAAAAAAAAAAGACCAAAAAATTAAAAAGAGAGAGAGAGAGAGAGAGAGAGAAAAAGAAGACTGAAAAAAATTCAACTAAACAAGTTTTTTTTGCTTGTGTCCTTTTTCAAAAATATACTTTTAGATTTTTCTCGTGACAAAAAATCAAAAAAATTTAAAAAATTAAAAAATCAGAAAAAATAACAAAAAAAAGCTCGGAAAAAAGACATTATGTTTTTGACCAAACGTATGTCAAGACTAATTAAAAAGTAAAAAAAATTACTCATAAAATAAAAGGTTTCAAAAAGAAATTACTTAAAATAAACTTATAAAAATTTTAATGAGCTTTTAAAATGTACAATTATCTTTGCTTATGGACATAGAAAATTGTCAAGTAGTACTAATAAAATGATATATATAGGATGGTAGATAATAGATAAAAAGTGTATAAATAACTGTATAAGGTGTATTGATATTTATGAAAGTAGTAATTAATTTCACATCTAAAAATGTATTGATATTAAAAAAAATTTATCTCCACTAACCTATTATCCACATCCCATTGCATGACCCTTAATAAAATACAATTTTTATAATTTTCTCTTATGTAACTATATAAATGGATATAGAAGCAGGCACAAAATGGTCCAAAATAATTATTCTAATAATAACTTGAAAAGAGGATGTATGGTTGGAATAATAAAGGGGGTTAGCTATATTTTAAAAAGTGTAATTTTTAAAAGTAAAAATTTTATTTAAAATAATTTACTATTTTATTTAAAATAAAAAATAACAGTTATTTCATCTTTTGCTGAACTTCTTAAACAAAAATTTTTAAAAAAACAATGTACTAATTAAGATTAATTAAAAAGACAAAAAAATTCTTGTCAAAATATAAAAAAATCTATAAATAAAAGAAGATAAGACTAGTTAGAGAGGCCAAACAGAACCTAAAATGATAATTTTTGGGTTTTTAATTCCTTTTTAAAAAACCTAATAAAATATTAAAGAAGATAATCAAGAATTTCCCGTTTTTGCATTTGTTGATTTGTACGCCCAACTTAAAGTTCAAGTTTTTAACGTTCTTAATCAAATAAAATTTTTATTTATTTAACTTTAATTAAAAATAAAATAATAATAATAATTTTAAGCTAAATTACCGAACAAAACTTACATATGCCTATAAATGCACACTTTTTTTCCAAGAAAAGAAAGAGAGAGAGAGAAAAGACAAGCAATCCTATGGTAATTAATTTTAAGTTGTGTTTGCATTTTGAATGTATGAAGGAATTTGTGGGCCAAAAAATTTAAACATAATGTGTATACACCGCATAAATTACATTCATATTATATCGTACAAATTATTTTATACTTACAATAAAAGATAGTTTAGTGTACAAAATTCTCGCGTATACAGAATTTGAAAAAGAGACGGACTATAATGGATTTATAGTACGCAGTCTTATCTTGCATTCGCAATAGAGTATTTCAACGCCTCAAACTCATAACCTCCAGATTACATAGCTACCATTGCACCAAGACTTCCTAGCTCCTTCTATTTTATATTTATAACTATAATAAAATTCATATCAAAGTATTTGTATAAAACCCACTATATTTGTGAATATACATTACTTTATAGAGTATAAAATACACAGTTCTTAATTGAATTGTTAAGGGTGAGAAAATCAAAAAAAAAAAAAACAGATGAAGGGATTTGTGAGGGGAGAAAAAGGAAAAAAAAGAAAAGAAAAGAAAAGAAAAGAAAAAAAAACTTTGGTTTTGTTGTAACCACCTGATGGAACTCTTTAATCTAACCAAGAATGCAGCAATGCCTTTCCAAAGTTTTGATCATCTCCCTCCATTAATGGAAACTCTATTGACATACTGAATATGTATAGATACAAATTAATTTCACTCTTCCACCCTCTTTTCTTAGAGCTGTTTTTTCTCTTTCTCTCTCTCCTCTTTTCTTGTTGAATCCACACATATTGGGCCAGGTGTATATATATAGAGAGACACCAGTCTATTGTACATGACACTTGGACAGATATCCTTTTAGCACACTCTCTCTCTCTAGATATCTCTAGATCCTCTTAATGGATTAATTTAGTCAATACTTCCTGATTAAGTTTTCAGTTATTAGAAAAAAAATATTAATTTTTTTGTAATTGTAATAAATAAATAAAAAATAAATTAAATTTAAATATTATATGAATTTAAGAACGAAAGTAGATCAAAGTTAGAGTTTTACATTGTGTTTTTAAAACAGATTCGTTTTGCTACGATATTTATGGTATTACGAATGTTTATCTCTTGAAATACAATGATTTGACTTTTACAAAAAAAAAAAAACTACAATTTGTGGAAATATCGAACCGAATAATATTTTTACTCTTTTTAGACTGACTCAGACGTTATTTATGCAAACTTAGTGTATTAGGATTAAATGTATAACGACCGAAGTAGATCATTAAGCTAATAACTTCAACAAATGGCTTAATAATGCATCTCAAAATTTATAAATCCAAGTTATTTATAGTAATTCATAAATTTTTTTATATATCAAATTTAATTTCTATCTCCTACCGATGTGGGATAAAGTGCTACAAAAAGAGAAACACGACATGTATAGAGGAGCTTGTAACTATTCTAAAAGATACACTTATTCAAAATCGAATAGGTGCCACTAAAAGAACACACACTTACAATGGTAACTGTTCAATTACCATATTTGTGTTGGAGGCTAACTGTTAAGATAATTGATTTGAATACTATTTTTTCGATAAAAAATTATTAGGCGGGCAATCGTCGAAACAGGCTCTAGTTTAAAACTTTTTGATGTCGAACGATCAAAATAAAATTCGTACTTCCAAAGTTAAATTCGGAATTATACATTTTGAAATCTGGTAGAATGATTACGGTTACTGTAACAATCACGAATGTGAATCCTTCAAGTTGAAATTCCGATCAAGCTTTCTACTGTATTCCCAGATGCGAGTCACGAACGTAGAGTGAGTTACGATTTATCGTGATCTTGAACCTGCTAATTTAGCCACCTAAGATTTACGTGAAAACCCTAATTCAATAATGAATGTCATGTGAAATGTGGGCTAGGGTTAGCATAACCGCATATATATTGGACTACAGTAGGGACTTGTAAAGTAAATATGACTTAAGTTTTTAATGTAATTATAAAAATTCGCCTGTCCTTGAGACAATTTCATAAAAATATAAATTACAATTCACGCCACTAAAGAATCTCAATTGCACTCCCAGCCACATTTTCAAAACCGATTATTCGAGCTCCTGTTATTAAATACTTAACTCATTTTCCCACATTAAGATTCTCGATTCCTGCTAATTAAATTTAATTACTGATAATTTAATTTAATCAGTTTCTTAAAATTCCTTAAGCCTTTCCGTTGAACTTATTTGACGGCTGAATAATTAAATTCACTTGTAGGGTTTGACCCGATCAAAACTTATAAACTTCTTCAAGAGGATATCGTCAATCCCGAACAATCAGTACGTGAATTCCGTCAATTATTAATATTCGCAATATTCTTAATATCGCCATTCAACTCACCGAGAATATTGATCCGTAAAAGATTGCACCCTCTAATGAATCAAAACGATGAATACTAAATATATGCGAATAATAATTATTTTGGAATTAAGAGTATAAACACTCATAATATTCTTGGAGTATGAATTAATTTATATAGTCAGTATAAAATTAATTATCTCAATGTGGTCCTATTCAATGCACAAAGTGTATTATCACAGAGAGTCGGAATAATAAACGATATTATTATATGTTTTCCGTAACCAAGCAAGACCTACTAAACCTCTGTACTACAGTTGTACAGATGGTTTGTTCAATTCCATCTAAACTGTGAACCGTAAACTTATATTTTGCAAGAATTTATAATTTAGTATTTTGTGTGTAAGGTATACTCTACACACCAAATTAAATACTATATAAAATAAACGACATCTATGCATAGTATTAAAAAAATGATATCGCATACATTGCTCGCAAAGATTCTCGTAAAATAAAAAATAATTTTATTAAAAAATAAAATAAAACACTAAAACTAATAAAATTCATGATTTCTTAGTATACAACCTTGACAATTCGATCAATTCTCATTCACTCTTCTAAACCATTTTTTCAACGTCATCAATACTATATACAGATAACCAATCACAAATTAATCACATAAAATGTATGTTATCCATTTATTATAATTTATCTATTTATTCAAGCTAAGATTGTTTTCTTTTTTGAGTTCTAAGTGTTTTTAGTTAAATTTTGCCGGTATTTTAATTTTATAATTATTAATGTATCTAATAATATCTATTATTTTGTTATTAATATTTTATCGGCATGTAAAGATGGCATGAATGACTCACTATTTAGGATGGCTTTTGCATATAGTTTTTTTTTGTTTTGTTTTTGAATTTTTCTCAAAATGTCAATTCAAACAAAAATTTATGCTCCTTTCAAATTTTTGTCGTCATGGTTATGTAGAAAAATAAGAATATTTAATTAAAGAATAAAAATATAAATAAGACAACAAAATATATTCAAAATCTTTAAGTGACTTTTTCATTTTTAATGGTTTTCTAAACGGCTAGTCTAAACAAAAAAAAATAAATAAAAAAATTAACCTAAAAACATTCAAAAAAGGACAAAAAAATGATTTAATTACCGAAAGGCATTTGGTGGATAATTGTTTTTCAATTCTATCGTCAATCCACTAATTATCAAAATTAACAAGTTGAAAATTTTTTTTAGTAGTTTCAACATGCGATTTAAGGAATTAATGGGTTACAAAATTGTGAACCTTCAAAATTATTTTTTTTGAATTTGTTTCTAAAAAAGCATTATTATTTTTTTATAAATACATTTTTTTAACACGTCAAGTAAAAGTCAAGCTACAAATAACGATAAATATCTATATATGACAATAACATTTGCATTGTATATTCATTGAAAAAAATATTCACAACAAATGAAATAGTTATTAAAATCTTAAATATTATAGTTTGTAACTTATAAATTATAAAAAAAAATTATATAAATATAAAAATGTATATGAAGTTAAGATTTATTTTACGTAAAAAACGATAACTAATATATATTATAAAGATATTAGGGTCAATTAATTACATATTGAACAAATATAATATGCATCTAATTCAATCCACCAAATTTGCATACCCTTAATTATTATATTTTTATTGTAAAATTTATCATCTCAATATTAAATTAAAAAATCATGTAACAAATAATTACTCGAAAATTGGTTTGTTTTTTTTTCTTTTATCTTTTATTATTTTTTGGATACCCATACACATACGTCCGGTTTAGGTGACCAGCTTATTGATTTATTTGCATATTAGCAAATAAATCAAAACACAAATAAATCATTTTGTTTGGGTGATACAAATAAGTCATTTCGTTTAAGTCACTTCATTTGACTTATTTTGGTTTATTTTGTTAAATAAGTCAATTTTTTTTGATAATTTTTAGTTTATTAACTTATTTGCTTATTAACTTAAAATTTAATTTATTTAATTCGTTTGGACAATATAACTTATTTTTTGCTTATAAATTAAATAAGCCAATAAACTCAATTACCCAAACTTTCATAAAATTGCTGGTTTTCGATGGGTGCAGCAGGCAGATCCCAAAACCGAAGCTCGTCAGCGTCTTGTTTTCTACTTCATGGTTTTGGGTTTCGGCGGTGGAGTAATTATACAGTATTCTCGGAGTCTAATGTGATAAATTTATCTAATGTTCTTATTTAATATAATAATAATAAATTTTATAGTAAAAATATAATAATTTATTTTTATTGAGTAAGTAAAAAACATAAAATGACTTATATTATATAAATTATAATTATTAATTTATCAAAAATATCAATTAATATTGGCTGCATAATACTATGAGAATGTTAAATAATTTTCCTCGGCGGTGGGACATTTATGAACCAAAAACCCTTGGTTAGTTAAAAAGATTGTTGTCAGTGCACAGTGACGGAAACAACAAATGGCTGGAAAATTATTAGATACTCTCGGATTTTTGTACGGACAATGTCAAGTAATATTACTAATAAAATAAATAATTATAATTTATACGATATAAATTACTATATATATATTTTAATTACTTAATAAATATGAATTATTATATTCTTATTAAAAAATTTATCATCATCATATTTGATAAAAACGCTACGTAAACTTGACACATGATGTTCTGAGAGCACCGAATAATTACTTCTTGTTTGCCAACCTGCTTTTAAGGTTTTTTTTTTAAAAATATTTTAAATCAAATAAGCAAAAAAATCAATTAATAAATTATAGATGTAATTTTAAGCTAAAAGACAATTATTTAAAAACTTGGTTTAAATTGATTTTAAGCTAAAAACAAAAAACTTCGCATAAATTTGTTATAAAATTTTTAAATTTATTTTTAGATAAATTTATATTTAATATGAATTTCGTTTGATAGATTTTAACGAGTAGATTTTAATAGTATAATTTTTATTGAAAAATTAAGTGTGCATAATAAAAATTATGATATTTTTAAAAAATATATAAAAATTTTTATTTAGAAAAATAAAAAAACTGAAAGTCTACAAACTTTTAGGTTAACAAGACTTTTTAGCTTTTGAGATTTTAAATAAAAAGTAAAAATCCGACTTAAAGTCAGCCTATATAAACTGGTTACCAAATGAGACCAATTTTACGCTTATAATCTCTGAAAAATGTTTTAAAAATTATTTATTTATATAACAATATAAGATAATATATAGTTTTTAAAAATTTTTCCAATTGTGAAAAGTTATGAATACCGTGCCGAATATTGACACATATTATATTGGAGTAAAATTGTTATATTAATTAATTAATTATGTATTGTTTAAAATATTAATTTGTTTGACTATATGAATTGACACATATTGTATTGGAGCAAAATTAATATACTAATTATTTAAGTTTATACCGTTTAAAATATTAATTTGTACTGACTGTACCAAACAATAACGAGGCCTACCAACTGGTATTAAACAATATTTTTGATGAAAAACAAAAACAAAACATTCTAGAGATGTCAAATAAAAATTTATTTAGAAAAATTAATCACAAAACTGCACACAATTTCAAAAGAATAGTACAAATTCTAAAGTTTTATAATGTAAAACATGCCGCAAGTAAACTATTTAATTTTAATTATGAATATGTTTTGTGTATAACTTTTATAAGTACTTCGCTTTAACTAGTTTATATAAAAAAATAATAATAAAATAAAAATATAAAATATAAATAATTTGTAAGATGAAAATAACAAATTTGAACAGATGAAGGCTGACAATAAAAAATACCAACTCTCTTATATTGTAATCTCAATCTCCATATTACAACTTTCGATCGAAACAATAGTGAACACAACGAAATCGATAGTTATATGGTACTTTAAATTAACATACGAGTTCTGATATCATCATTCTTGAGTTCTCGAATATTAAATTGCACTTAAATTCGAAGATTAAATAACAATTGATTTCGAAGATTAAATTGTAGAGAAAAAAATTAGTTCGAAGATCAAATCGTTGAGAATAAAAATCAGTTCCAAGATCAAATTGCGAAACTTCATTATTTTCTAATGCTATCATTATAGAATTTTCGAAGAAACAAACTCGTTTTAAATTTTTTTATTTTCAGTTTCAAAAATTAACAAAAGAGAATTTAATTTAAAATACTGACATTACATTTCGATCGTTTATTTCTGATAATTTATTTCGTAAAAAAACGTAGACTTCCGTTAAAACATTGGAACTGTAGCCCGCCACCTTCTTGGTTCGCCGCTGGTTCCTGCTTTCCTTCCGGGCGAAGAAAGCTCCTTTAAAGCTTTAAAGCTTTGGGCTAGCCCTTTTCTTTTTTTTTTTTCAAGCTCTTAGCTTAGATTTTTTTAAAAAAAGTTAATTTGTTTAACCTTTTATTATAATTAATTGGCATTTTTAAAAAAATATTTTTTCAGATTCATTTTTTTTATATCGAAAACACGTCGCATCGTGATGCTCATAGGTTTAATTCATTGTATTTCTGTAGCAATTCAGTGTTAAGAAAATGTGAGAGATTATATATATATATATAAACAAATAATTTTATCTATTTGCAGGTCAACAGATAAATTTATCTGTTTGTATATAATGTATAAATATGCTAACAGATAAATTTATCTGTTTGTTATGCATAACAGATAAATTTATCTGTTTGCAGGGTATTTTTAGGAAAAAATGCGCAATTGAACCTTACGCTTTAAAATTTTTATTGATGGATCTTGCGCGTTAAAATTTATTTTTTTGGACCTTTATTTGAAAGCCCCAAAAAAGTTACTATAATAACTTTTTAAAAAAAAGTCAACTCTACTCATAAAAATTAAAAAATCATGTAAATATTTCAAACACTACAGTTTAAAAACTAAAAGTAATGATATTTTAGACATTTTAATAAAAAGTAAAAAAATAAAAAAACTAATACAAAAAAATATCCTAAACAATTTAACTTTTTTTATTTTTATTTTTTCTAAAAAAACTAAGCATCTTAAAAGTTAAGGTTTTAGACATCCCAAACAGACATTAAAAGAGTATTTGGTTGTGTTTTTTATACTAGTATTTAGATATTTGTTACTAGTTTTAACAATAAAATATATTTTTTTAAATACTCACGGTTTCTGCTATAAGTTATGATTATTTATTTTTATTCTATTTTAGTTATAAACTAGTATATTTATCAAACACTCACAACTTGTCAATTTCTGTTACAACCTACAATCTATAAAGGCTCGTTTGGTTGAAGAACTATTTTCATAAAGTAATTAGTGTATTCAAATTATTAGTGCTTAAAGTATTATCGATTAAGTTATTAATGTTGTGCTTTTTGTATCAAAATGTATTTAGTTGAGAGTAGAATAATCTAAAAAAAAAATATAATACGTTACTTGACTTAATATGATTTTAGTGAAATTAAATTTTTTCATATACAAAAAACGATCAAAATAGTCTCGGGACTAACCAATTCACCCCTCTCATGGGATTGAAATGGTTCCCCATATGAGGTATTAAGTTAGTTAAGGGGTTTCTTAACTCCGGCCTCCAAATAATTACCTTCTATATATAAAATTATAATTAAAATAGTCAAATTCTAAGCTCCAGACTCGTAAATAAAAATGTCCTAAGTTGTTAGTTTTAGCATACCAAATACCCGCATCGAGGTCCTGATTGACAATTAGTTTAAAAGTTAACTTTTTTGCTTTTTTTAGTCAAGAATTAAATTGAGTTTAAAGTAGATTGTTTAGTAATTTAGTTTTTAAGCTAATTTTATTGAAGTTAATTGTTTAGGTAAGAAGCTAATTTTTTGATTTTTTGTTCAAAATAGACAATTTTACCATTCTATATATTTGATATTAATAATTATATATAGTTAGTAGTGGTAGTAAATAAGTTATTAATAAGTAATATTATTGTATTTTAAAATTAGTTAGAGTTTAAATAGAATATTTTAAAAATTTGTATTTTGATTTGACTTTTTAATTTTTTAACCTATTTGTTTTTAAATAGATAACTTTAATTTTTTTTTTGATATTTTTAGTCGAGAAGTAAAAAAAAAAATCAAGATTGCTAATGCCGCTGAATATAATTCAATGATAATTCTGAAATTAGGAGAAGAGTTAGAACTTCATTGTTAAGGACAGAAGCTTATGAAAAGTTGTGAAATGTGTCTAGTCATACAAAAGTTGTAAAATTGAGTTTAAATTATATTAATAATTATTAATACTAAATTAATTAAAAAGTATAAATTAAAATAAGATATAGAAGCAAGCAAATAGTTTGACTAAAAATAAATGTAATATTAAATAAATTAAAAGTGAAAATATGAATTTATTTACACTCAAATTTAAGTTTAATATTAAAATAAAGCGGTGAAATTTTTACTTTTAAAAAAATTAAGAATGTAATTGCAGTAATCATTGCACCCTAATTCAAGCAATAGAAAAAATTAATGGATAATATATTTTTAGTCTATTAGTATAATTGTAATTTATAATTTAAATAAAATAAAAAAATAATTATAAAATTATAAAAAAAATTATAAATATTTAAAAAAATTTATAATTTATAATTAAAATTAGTAACAAAAAAATAAAAACTATTAATAGTAGCATT